>JASPKZ010004213.1:0-100000 GCA_030220185.1 Diploptera punctata | reverse complement strand
TACGATGTTTAACTCTCTGGCTATTGTTGAATTTCTTTGGTGGTCTAGAAGGCTATAACCTGCAGTTAGTCGCAGAAATTTCATCTCCGTGGCTGTAATATGACGATCATCCTGAGTTCTGATGGTCCAAGCTTCACTGCCATAACAGATTATGGGTCTAGCGAGAATTTTATAGATTTTCATTCGTGTGTCTCTGCAGTTTTGATGGTTTAAAAACTTGGTTGATAATTCTTAAAGCTTTATTATTGTTTTGTATTTTAAAGGATATATCAGATTCCTCATTATAAGTTAGATTATATCCAAAGTATTTAAATGAATTAACTTGCTCTGATATTGAATTCTGAATACAAATTTTACTTCTTACTGGGAATTTCCCTTGAAAGGGCATAACTTTAGATTTTGTGCTTTAATTAACCTAAAATAGAAGATTCCTAAAATTGGCGAAGCAAAAAAAAAACAATTTTTGTGGCTACACAAATACGATTACTAATGGATGTTGAAATGTTTTATAAAATATTGAATCCACGGAATTGGGGAAGTTTATAAGGATTAAATATTACAGTTTTTTTAGAGACATAAAAAATCTGAAAATTACGGTGATATATTGAACGACCTTATAAAAATTTGGGGTGCACTCATACCTAGATTTGTTCTTGTAGCAGTGAGCACTGGATACATTTTCATTAGGAAAGTTCAGCTATGGGAGTGAGAAAATAATGGGAAATGGAACCATAGTATGGTGACCGATTATTGTTGGATCAAAAAGAGGCACGTTCCACAGGCCTAAATATAGCAGAATATCGCTAATACTCATTTACTCGGTGAGTTAGAATCTTTGAATATTGAGCAAGAATATAGAAAATATAAATGACTGATTCTCGGAAAAATTGCGTGATTGTGATAACCGAAAAAAAATTTCAATTCAAGGGAAAACATACATTCAGAAACAAGTAATCTTGTTTGTGAGACAAATTTGTATTTTTTTCTGAGCGTTTTTGTGAATTTCACCCCTTATGGACCACATATATATTAGGGTCTGACATAGCCATTATCACTTTTCCAGTTTGCAAGTCAAATGTGTATTAATATAAAAGTCAGGAAATTCCAGAGGCATCTAAACAAACCAATTCTATATAATTATATAGATATGTGATATTTTCATATATTTTGTGAAAAATACGCGTAGTAAAGACGGAAGTGTAAAATTATGTTTATAATGTATTTAATGCTATAATATGTATATAATTTAATACAATTTTATACTGTATTTTTTTTCTGTTTCTTCAATATATATCACATGGCCTTAACCAACAACTGTATATATGTATTTTAATTTGCTTACTTGTTATAGTCAGCTACTAGGTGGCAGTGAAGACCGAGTTCTCGCAACATCTAGTAATAATGGAGAATATAATATATATATATATAAGAAAGATCCATAGTAATTCTACCCGAAGGCAGGTCCTTCACTGCAATCATAGCATTTTCATGCTATGCTTGCAGCTTTACTAGGGAATTGTGTAGGTGTGGTAGCTTCCCGTTGCTTTCCACACCGGTGAAAGATGATAGTGATGATGTTAATGATAAGGATGATGATGATGACGGCCATATGATTTCGGGGACCGTTTCGGCCTTAAAGTTTTCCTGACATTTGTCTTACAGGTGAGGAAAAACCCCGATAAAAACCTCACCCAGATAAAACTGCCCCGACCGGGATCGAACCCGGGCCCGCTGCGTGACAAGGCAGCACGCTACCTCGAGACCACAGCGGTGGACATAAGAAAGATAAGTCTTTAAATTGAATTTGCCTGGTGGTGTAATGGACAGCACGCTGTGGTACCAACCCAGAGATCCGGGTTCAAATCCCGTTCATGCATTTATTTCTCTTATGTCATATTAAGCTTGCATTGCTCAATGTCAAAAATTTAATTATAATATATATATGTATATATAAATATATGTATGTATATATATATATATATATATATATATATATATATTTAAATGGGGATTACAGTTAATTGGAATAGAACGAAATATATGGTAATAGGAGATAAATCAAAAGATCTGATTTTAGAAGATGGACATGGAAAAATAAAAGCATGTGAGGAATATGTATATTTGGGGATAAATATTAGTGCATTTGGATGCTGAAATTAACAAGAGGATAAATAAGGGAAAATCTGCAATATCAAAATGAAATGGTGTTTTACGCGATAATGGTATAAGTTCTAAAACAAAAACAAAACATTATTATTACAATAATAATGAGAAAATTGACAAAGGTGCAGAAATATGGGAATTGAAATACAGATGAGCAAGTGAGTTAAATGATGTAGAAATGGAATTTTGGTGGCGTTCAGTTGAGTTTCTGGAAGAGACAAATTAAGAAACCGTGTAATTAAAAATAATAATATTCAAACTTCAATCTTGGATTTCATAGAAAACAAACAATTCAAACGGTGTGGTTATGTAAAAAGAATGACAGAAAACAGATTCCCAAGAAGAATACCTCAATGAGTGCCACATGACAGAAGAAGTCGACAGCAAAAATTGGGTAGATTGATGGTATTTAAGCAGCATGAGGGGAAAAAGTATTGTACGATTGAGATTAGAATGACAGTGAGATGTGGAAGAGAATAACCGTAGATTGTGTATACGAAGAAGATGCTAAACATTGTCTAACCTGTTGAAATATATGGTATGATAAGAAAAATAAATGCCTGGACGGGATTCGAACCCGGATCTCTGAGTCTGTACCTCAGCGTGATATCCATTACACCGCCAGGCGAATCCAATTCAAACATTTATTTTTCTTATATATGTATTATATTATCCATTATTACTAGATGTCGCGAGAACTCGGTCTTCACTGCCATCTAGTAGCTGACTATAACAAGTAAGCAAATTAAAGAGAACATTTTTACTTTATAGCAGTGACGCTTTATCGATGTTATAATTAAATATTTAACATTGAGCAATGCAAGCTTAATATGATATGATAAGAAAAATAAATGCCTGGACGGGATTCGAACCCGGATCTCTGAGTCTGTACCTCAGCGTGATATCCATTACACCGCCAGGCGAATCCAATTCAAACATTTATTTTTCTTATATATGTATTATATTCTCCATTATTACTAGATGTCGCGAGAACTCGGTCTTCACTGCCATCTAGTAGCTGACTATAACAAGTAAGCAAATTAAAGAGAACATTTTTACTTTATAGCAGTGACGCTTTATCGATGTTATAATTAAATATTTAACATTGAGCAATGCAAGCTTAATATGATATGATAAGAAAAATAAATGCCTGGACGGGATTCGAACCCGGATCTCTGAGTCTGTACCTCAGTGTGATATCCATTACACCACCAGGCGAATCCAATTCGAAAATCTGTTTTTCTTATATATGTATTATATTCTCCATTATTACTAGATGTCGCGCGAACTCAGTCTTCACTGCCATCTAGTAGCTGACTATAACAAGTAAGCAAATTAAAGAGAACATTTTTACTTTATAGCAGTGACGCTTTATGGATGTTATAATTAAATATTTAACATTGAGCAATGCAAGCTTAATATGATATGATAAGAAAAATAAATGCCTGGACGGGATTCGAACCCGGATCTCTGAGTCTGTACCTCAGTGTGATATCCATTACACCACCAGGCGAATCCAATTCGAAAATCTGTTTTTCTTATATATGTATTATATTCCCCATTATTACTAGATGTCGCGAGAACTCGGTCTTCACTGCCATCTAGTAGCTGACTACAACAAGTAAGCAAATTAAAGAGAACATTTTTACTTTATAGCAGTGACGCTTTATCGATGTTATAATTAAATATTTAACATTGAGCAATGCAAGCTTAATATGATATGATAAGAAAAATAAATGCCTGGACGGGATTCGAACCCGGATCTCTGAGTCTGTACCTCAGTGTGATATCCATTACACCACCAGGCGAATCCAATTCGAAAATCTGTTTTTCTTATATATGTATTATATTCTCCATTATTACTAGATGTCGCGAGAACTCGGTCTTCACTGCCATCTAGTAGCTGACTATAACAAGTAAGCAAATTAAAGAGAACATTTTTTTACTTTATAGCAGTGACGCTTTATCGATGTTATAATTAAATATTTTAACATTGAGCAATGCAAGCTTAATATGATATGATAAGAAAAATAAATGCCTGGACGGGATTCGAACCCGGATCTCTGAGTCTGTACCTCAGTGTGATATCCATTACACCACCAGGCGAATCCAATTCGAAAATCTGTTTTTCTTATATATGTATTATATTCTCCATTATTACTAGATGTCGCGAGAACTCGGTCTTCACTGCCATCTAGTAGCTGACTATAACAAGTAAGCAAATTACAGAGAACATTTTTACTTTATAGCAGTGACGCTTTATGGATGTTATAATTAAATATTTAACATTGAGCAATGCAAGCTTAATATGATATGATAAGAAAAATAAATGCCTGGACGGGATTCGAACCCGGATCTCTCAGTCTGTACCTCAGTGTGATATCCATTACACCACCAGGCGAATCCAATTCGAAAATCTGTTTTTCTTATATATGTATTATATTCCCCATTATTACTAGATGTCGCGAGAACTCGGTCTTCACTGCCATCTAGTAGCTGACTACAACAAGTAAGCAAATTAAAGAGAACATTTTTACTTTATAGCAGTGACGCTTTATCGATGTTATAATTAAATATTTAACATTGAGCAATGCAAGCTTAATATGATATGATAAGAAAAATAAATGCCTGGACGGGATTCGAACCCGGATCTCTGAGTCTGTACCTCAGTGTGATATCCATTACACCACCAGGCGAATCCAATTCGAAAATCTGTTTTTCTTATATATGTATTATATTCCCCATTATTACTAGATGTCGCGAGAACTCGGTCTTCACTGCCATCTAGTAGCTGACTACAACAAGTAAGCAAATTAAAGAGAACATTTTTACTTTATAGCAGTGACGCTTTATCGATGTTATAATTAAATATTTAACATTGAGCAATGCAAGCTTAATATGGTATGATAAAAAAATATATATAGATACATGATCCTCAGGAAAGTCATTACTCATTTAAAGTAACATGATGGTAAGATAAGATGTTAAATATAAAATTGGTACCTGGTAAGTCAGTCGTCCTCATCTAAATTATTAAACTTCATCAAGTTATTCCAATGTGGAGGCCTTTCAAAAACAATGTTTCATCTTCTGCATTTTAACTGTTACTGATGGTGTTGTATAGGTTGTATAACGGATTTATGTCCGTGGGTATGTTCTCTTTGAGTAGGTCTTTATTCGTTACTTATTTTAGATTCTCTACAACTTCAATGATGCTGATACTTGATCAAGGAGAGGATCAGTATCCTTGAAGACATAGAGATTCTAAAAGAAGCAAAAAGAATACAGACCTACTCAATGAGAACATACCCACATACATAAATCCGTTATACAACCTATACAACACCATCAGTGCTAGTTTAGTGCAGAAGATGAAACATTGTTTTTGAAAGGCCTCCATACTGGAACTATTTAATAATTCAGTTGATGAAAGAGAAAACTTAGTATTGGAAGATGGAATCCAAATAAAGCAAGTGAAACAAACTAAATATTTGGGAATGATTATGGATAACATCGAAGGTATAGGCAAAGAGAACATAAAACATAGAATTGAATTGAGTAGCAAAATAATATCATCATTAAATTCCATATGGTGGGATAAGTATATTTGGAAATACACAAAAAATATATTGGTAAAACATTGGTGGAATCTGTTGCAATGTACGGAAGTGAGGTATGGACAATCAATAAGTACTACAAGAATAGACTAATAGCTCTAGAAATGAATTATTTACGAAGAAGTGCCAGAAAGTCTAAATTAGAACGTGTCACTAATAAGGAAATTAGAAACAAAATGGAAGCAGAAGAAAGCATAATTGAAAGAATTGAGGAAAAGGAATTAAAGTGGTTAGGACATGTTTTAAGAATGGAAGATGAGCGATGGCCGAAGCAACTATATGAATGGCATCCTAACAGAAAGAAGAAAAGAGGAAGACCAAGGTTAACATGGAAGGAAAACATGAAGACAGTAATGCAAGCTAGAGGGCTAAGCATCGAAGATGCCCAAGACCGTAGGCTTTGGAGGTTTGGCACGGGAAGACGGCAGCAGCTGTAAAAACCCGAAGATAGATAGATAGAGGACGACTGACTTACGAGGTACAAATTTTACATTTAATATCTTATTACATAACCTCAACTGTGCTTTAAAATGAATTTCAAAAGCGTTGATGATGGTAAGATGCTGTTAAAATGTTTACGTGAGTCTCTCTGACATAAATTTCAGCACAAACTACGTAATATTCATTATATTTCCACAGTAAAATATATTTTTACCATAATACTACTGTATATAGTGTAGAATACATATATCCTTTACAGTGTTTAGACAACATATATATATATATATATATTGTTATTTATAGCCACTCACAGTTCCAAAATGGTGATAATTTAGAAGTAAACGACACATTTCA
This sequence comes from Diploptera punctata, assembly GCA_030220185.1. Classification (NCBI taxonomy): domain Eukaryota; kingdom Metazoa; phylum Arthropoda; class Insecta; order Blattodea; family Blaberidae; genus Diploptera; species Diploptera punctata. The sequence goes on along the minus strand of JASPKZ010004213.1, from coordinate 93,425 downwards.
CATCTACTAATTATGTCATGTATTTGACATCTACTAATTATGTCATGTATTTGACATCTACTAATTATGTCATGTATTTGACATCTACTAATTATGTCATGTATTTGACATCTACTAATTATGTCATGTATTTGACATCTACTAATTATGTCATGTATTTGACATCTACTAATTATGTCATGTATTTGACATCTACTAATTATGTCATGTATTTGACATCTACTAATTATGTCATGTATTTGACATCTACTAATTATGTCATGTATTTGACATCTACTAATTATGTCATGTATTTGACATCTACTAATTATGTCATGTATTTGACATCTACTAATTATGTCATGTATTTGACATCTACTAATTATGTCATGTATTTGACATCTACTAATTATGTCATGTATTTGACATCTACTAATTATGTCATGTATTTGACATCTACTAATTATGTCATGTATTTGACATCTACTAATTATGTCATGTATTTGACATCTACTAATTATGTCATGTATTTGACATCTACTAATTATGTCATGTATTTGACATCTACTAATTATGTCATGTATTTGACATCTACTAATTATGTCATGTATTTGACATCTACTAATTATGTCATGTATTTGACATCTACTAATTATGTCATGTATTTGACATCTACTAATTATGTCATGTATTTGACATCTACTAATTATGTCATGTATTTGACATCTACTAATTATGTCATGTATTTGACATCTACTAATTATGTCATGTATTTGACATCTACTAATTATGTCATGTATTTGACATCTACTAATTATGTCATGTATTTGACATCTACTAATTATGTCATGTATTTGACATCTACTAATTATGTCATGTATTTGACATCTACTAATTATGTCATGTATTTGACATCTACTAATTATGTCATGTATTTGACATCTACTAATTATGTCATGTATTTGACATCTACTAATTATGTCATGTTTTGACATCTACTAATTATGTCATGTATTTGACATCTACTAATTATGTCATGTATTTGACATCTACTAATTATGTCATGTATTTGACATCTACTAATTATGTCATGTATTTGACATCTACTAATTATGTCATGTATTTGACATCTACTAATTATGTCATGTATTTGACATCTACTAATTATGTCATGTATTTGACATCTACTAATTATGTCATGTATTTGACATCTACTAATTATGTCATGTATTTGACATCTACTAATTATGTCATGTATTTGACATCTACTAATTATGTCATGTATTTGACATCTACTAATTATGTCATGTATTTGACATCTACTAATTATGTCATGTATTTGACATCTACTAATTATGTCATGTATTTGACATCTACTAATTATGTCATGTATTTGACATCTACTAATTATGTCATGTATTTGACATCTACTAATTATGTCATGTATTTGACATCTACTAATTATGTCATGTATTTGACATCTACTAATTATGTCATGTATTTGACATCTACTAATTATGTCATGTATTTGACATCTACTAATTATGTCATGTATTTGACATCTACTAATTATGTCATGTATTTGACATCTACTAATTATGTCATGTATTTGACATCTACTAATTATGTCATGTATTTGACATCTACTAATTATGTCATGTATGATCAAGAAGTGGTTATTTGTGTAACATGACAATAAACTTGTCACAGATAAAACAAGCCATTACTTATAATTAAGTAATTATCTTCCCAAATACATTGTATCTTTAAATATTTTAATGTATATTTTTAAAACAATATGAAGAATTAAAATATATATACAGTCAATATGCCCATTTCACCAATTAATGTTTTAAAATGGTCAACAAGTTTCTACAGCCAAGCTGTCATTTTCAAGACCAGATATTGACTGAAGACAAAATTGATAATAAATAAATAAACAAATTCAGTTAATTAAGCTGTCATTCTCAAGACCAGATATTGACTGAAGACAAAATTAACTGAATTTGTTTATTTATTTATTATCAAGTTTTTATTATTGATTTCGTACATCTCATTGATGGATAAATCATATTTGAAGAGAAACATTTTTCTCTTCAAATATTATTTATTATCAATTTTGTCTTCAGTCAATATCTGGTCTTGAGAATGACAGCTTGGCTGTAGAAACTTGTTGACCATTTTAAAACATTAATTGGTGAAATGGGCATATTGACCGTACATATATTTTAATATTTTATCACCAAGAAGATCACTTGTGTATTAAATATGAAGAATGTTCGTTCTAGTAGAACACAATCATAATTTCCTTCAAACATGCAAACATTCCTAGATAAAATGCATCTACTAAACAGTCAAGTTGAATAAATTACGTTTTACTGATTTTACCAAAATACAGTTCAAACGCCTTATTTAATTAATATTGATGCTTAAAGATTTTCCATCGCGATTAGATCAAACAAGCAGGTTAATTATGCTATACAGCTGCAGAATATGAAATAGAACAATTAAAGCAACATGTCCGTTTATGAGGTAAGAACTGAGCTGCTCGTTTTTTTACACATTTTAAATATATTCATAATTATGTTTCCAAGCCTGTCCACCGCTGTGGTCTCGAGGTAGCGTGCTACCTTGTCGCGCAGCGGGCCCGGGTTCCATCCCCGCTCGGGACAAGTTTCCAGGGTGAGGTTTTTTTCGGGGTTCTTCCTCACCTGTAAGACAACTGTCAGGACACTTTAAGGCCTAAACGGTCCATGAACATCATCTGGCCAACATGATCATCAATATGATATTCAGCTCATTGGATTAATTTTAGGTTTAATGCCTCTCCTGGTGCATCATTACCCATCGTATCATTGGGGCAGCGTAATCCCGCCTTTTAGGTGCCCCAACCTCAGAAGTGGGTTACAATACGCCAGTGCCAAGAGAGAATACCTGAAATGTCGAATGACAAACAGGTGGCATTGAACAAAATATATATATATATATATACATATATATGGGGCACGCCGTAGCGTAGTGGTTAAGGCGCTGCGCTACAAGTCGGAAGGTCGAGGGTTCAAGTCCCGTTGGGGTCAGGATTTTTAAACTGACCAAAACCTTCTGGCGGCACTATGGTTCTGGGGTCGACTCAGCCTCTAACGTAAATGAGTACCAGACGTTTGTTCTGGGGGTAAAGGCGGCCGTCACGCAGGGCTGACAACCCGGCTGACATCAAGTGCCGATTGTCTAGAAAAAGTAGGAGCCTTAACCTCCTACTACCCGAAGGGCTTCCCGAGGCCTGTAGTGGGATTACTTTACTTATATATATATATATATGGAATGATAAGAAAAATAAATGCCTGGACGGGATTCGAACACGGATCTCTGAGTCTGTACCTCAGCGTGTTATCCATTACACTACCAGGCGAATCCAATTCAAACACTTATTTTTCTTATATATGTATTATACTCTCCATTATTACTAGATGTCGCGAGAACTGGGTCTTCACTGCCATCTAGCAGCTGACTATATCAAGTAAGCAAATTAAAGAGAATATTTTTTATATATATATATATATATATATATATATATATTCCCAAGGCTCGAGTAAATGCCCTTGAATAGGTTACCTTTGCTGAAAAAAGAGCATGTAAATCACATTAGTTGAGCAAATGGTAAAATGCAGGATAACAATCACATCTTTACAAACACATTTTGTAGGTAGAGAAGTAGAAAGTTCTTTTTTTTTTTACAAAAAGAATATTTTTAAAACTGAAATAGACAAAATATAGTCTACTACTTCTAAATGTGCTCATAAAAACACCACTAAAACGTACGAGCAGAATTTTCATTGATAGCACCAAGAAAATTTGGCATATTTTGTTGAGTCGAAAGTTTTGCACGAATAGATAATCTTGTTGACTTCGATTTCTCTCTTCTTTAACTTCGTATCTTCCATAAGCCGTTCTTGCCAGGTTTTTCTTTAAACATTGACCTTTGGCTCACTCTTAAAAAATCATATTTATATTCATATCATCAATTTTATTTGTGTCAATCCATTTTATTTTGCACCCATTATTTTCCTGTCTTCTGAGTCTGTGTTGACCTGTCTAAGGTTTCTACATCGCCATCAAACACTTTTGGGTCTTTTGTCCGATTTCTCTTATTTCCTTTCAGTTCTACTTCTGGTGGCCTTTCAAGCTTCGTCCTCTGCATTTCAACTGGTACTGATGTCATTGTATAAGTTGTACAACAGATGTAGGTCTGCGAGTGTGTTCTCGTTGAGTAGGTCTGTATTCGTAGCTACTTTAAATATTCCTATATCTTCAAGAATGCTAATCTTGTTGTTGTTATACTCTTTGTGTAATGTTGACATAGTATGTTGTCCAACTGAAGTTCCGGGTACCACAGTTATATTTTAATATCTTATTGATTATTTCGGGGCACGCCGTAGCGTAGTGGCTAAGGCACTGAGCTACAAGCCGGAGGGTCGAGGGTTCAAGTCCCGTTGGGGTCAGGATTTTTAAATTGACCCAAACCCTCTGGTGGCACTATGGCCCTGGGGTCGACTCAGCCTCTAACGGAAATGAGTACCAGACGCTTGTTCTGGGAGTAAAGGCGGCCGTCACGCAGGGCTGACAACCCGGCTGACATAAAGTGCCGATTGTCTAGAAAAAGTGGGAGCCTTAACCTCCTACTACCCCAAGGGCCTCCGGGCCTGTTGTGGGATCACTTTACTTTTTTTATTGATTATTTCTGAATGCAGTTTCTACAAGACAATGCCACAGAGAACCCAAGGAATAAACTTTACTGAAGGAAAACTGTCATGAATACCTATTTTATACGTTACTTTTAATCTGAAATGTCCACCGCTGTGGTCTCGACGTAGCGTGCTACCTTGTCACGCAGCGGGCCTGGGTTCGATCCCCGGTCGGGGCAGTTTTTCTGGGTGAGGTTTCTATCGGGGTTTTTCCTCACCTGTAAGACAAATGTCAGGAAAACTTTAAGGTCCAAACGGACCCCGAAATCATAAATCATATGGCCATCACCATCATCATCATCATCCTTATCATTATCATCATCATCATCATCTTTCACCGGTGTGGAAAGCAACGGGAAGCTACCACACCTAAAATTCCCTAGTAAAACTGCAACCACAGCATGAAAATGCTATGATTGCAGTGAAGGACCTGCCTTCGGGTAGAATTACTATGGATGGATTTAATCTGAAGATGTGAAAAAACTAAATTATATGTTGAGTCATCATCAACATCGTCCGGCAAGTTAAGAATTGTTACGTAAGCAAAAATTCTTCTTCCATCTTTTTTGGTGGACGTCCGATCGATCCATTTTACTGTGGTTGGTAGTTCAAAATTCTCCTGGAGATCCTATCTCAGGGCATCCGTGTCACATGCTCTTCTCCAGGAGATCCTATCTCAGGGCATCCGTGCCGCATGCTCTTCTCCAGGAGATCCTATCTCAGGGCATCCGTGTCGCATGCTCTTCTCCAGGAGATCCTATCTCAGCGCATCCGTGCCGCATGCTCTTCTCCAGGAGATCCTATCTCAGGGCATCCGTGCCGCATGCTCTTCTCCAGGAGATCCTATCTCAGGGCATCCGTGTCGCATGCTCTTCTCCAGGAGATCCTATCTCAGGGCATCCGTGCCGCATGCTCTTCTCCAGGAGATCCTATCTCAGGCATCCGTGCCGCATGCTCTTCTCCAGGAGATCCTATCTCAGGGCATCCGTGTCGCATGCTCTTCTCCAGGAGATCCTATCTCAGGGCATCCGTGCCGCATGCTCTTCTCCAGGAGATCCTATCTCAGGGCATCCGTGCCGCATGCTCTTCTCCAGGAGATCCTATCTCAGGGCATCCGTGTCGCATGCTCTTCTCCAGGAGATCCTATCTCAGGGCATCCGTGCCGCATGCTCTTCTCCAGGAGATCCTATCTCAGGGCATCCGTGTCGCATGCTCTTCTCCAGGAGATCCTATCTCAGGGCATCCGTGCCGCATGCTCTTCTCCAGGAGATCCTATCTCAGGGCATCCGTGCCGCATGCTCTTCTCCAGGAGATCCTATCTCAGGGCATCATGCTCTTCTCCAGGAGATCCTATCTCAGGGCATCCGTGCCGCATGCTCTTCTCCAGGAGATCCTATCTCAGGGCATCCGTGTCGCATGCTCTTCTCCAGGAGATCCTATCTCAGGGCATCCGTGCCGCATGCTCTTCTCCAGGAGATCCTATCTCAGGGCATCCGTGCCGCATGCTCTTCTCCAGGAGATCCTATCTCAGGGCATCCGTGTCGCATGCTCTTCTCCAGGAGATCCTATCTCAGGGCATCCGTGCCGCATGCTCTTCTCCAGGAGATCCTATCTCAGGGCATCCGTGCCGCATGCTCTTCTCCAGGAGATCCTATCTCAGGGCATCCGTGTCGCATGCTCTTCTCCAGGAGATCCTATCTCAGGGCATCCGTGCCGCATGCTCTTCTCCAGGAGATCCTATCTCAGGGCATCCGTGTCGCATGCTCTTCTCCAGGAGATCCTATCTCAGGGCATCCGTGCCGCATGCTCTTCTCCAGGAGATCCTATCTCAGGGCATCCGTGCCGCATGCTCTCTTCTCCAGGAGATCCTATCTCAGGGCATCCGTGTCGCATACTCTTCTCCAGGAGGTCCTATCTCAGGGCATCCGTGCCGCATGCTCTTCTCCAGGAGATCCTATCTCAGGGCATCCGTGCCGCATGCTCTTCTCCAGGAGATCCTATCTCAGGGCATCCGTGCCGCATGCTCTTCTCCAGGAGATCCTATCTCAGGGCATCCGTGTCGCATGCTCTTTCTAATTATCTTGGTACTTATCTATAAAATCTATAAATGTGACAACTGAAAGTTATGCAACTTGATTGCATGTCTGTAAAACACGTATATCTCCAAATGAGACAATCATACTTTTAAGTTAATTACCATAAAATACTGTAAATATAGTTTGACGCTGTGTTGATTAATGGGAGTCAAAATTGCTACATCCATTGACAATTCCGTTAGATAGTGGGTAATTTTATAGAGGAGGTGTACCACAATCCCAGACTTTCAGATTCAAATTATGAATATAAACGAAGAAGGTTTCAAACATGAGAAAAAACACATAATCAAAGTTGCAAGAGAAAACTGGTTTGATGAAAAAATGCTACATAAAAGGATAGAAAAGTATAAAAAACAAAAAAATGATTAACAGAAGTACTCTTGAAAAAGAAGAACCACCTATGAAAAAATATAGGAAATTCACATATCACCCTTGGATACATAATAAATTTCAAGAGATATTCGAGAAGTTTAATATTAAATTAGCACCAAAAAATAACTACAGTTTAAATAAACTAATAAAAACCAACAAAAATTAAAAAAAAACTGATAAAAATAAAAAGTCAGGAATATATCAAATTGAATGCATGGGTTGTGAAAAGATATATATAGGAAAAACAAAAAGAAACCTAAAAATTACAACCAAAGAACACATAAGAAATATTAAAAATGGGGAAATAGAAAAATCTGCAGTTGCTGTTCATGTTTGGTCTGAAAAACATAATATAAATTCAGATACTAAATTATTAAAACAGTTAGAAAATACAAAAGAGTTGACTATTTGGGAAAAAATATTATATTCAGAAAAACAGAAACAGAGTTATGAATTTTGATATACCGATGGAGCGTGACCTTGTTTGGAGGTTCTTTGGCCAACCACAGGATGGAGCTGACATCGACATCCAGGTTGTGCAACATAATGAAACACAAATAAAACCTGTCTGGAAAAGCTGACGATAAAACAAAATTGTTTTGAAACATGTTCAAGAAAAAAATCGACATTAGTGTTGAGGTAAGATATTCAGACTAAAAATAATATAATTAAAATAACCTCAAAATATAACTTCCTAAAATTAAATATGAATATGGAGCTAACTCAAATTTTACATTTTTAATGGTCGCCAGGATATATTCAGAGGTCATTTGATGTGTTTCCCATGTTCCTTTAATCACTTTTGTATTCATTTTGTGGAAAAATTATTTTCGATCACATAAATAAGGTCCAGTAAATGCCGGTTTGACGAAGAAGTGTAGATGATAAAAAGTACCAAAACAGTTCGTGCTAGTACCTACAGTTGTTTCGTGGCAGTGAGCGTATTTATGGGATTATTTCACATGCTGAATATTTTAAGAAAGTTGTTAAGATGCCAAAAAAAAGAGGACATAATTCGAACTTAAAAATTAATAATAAATGTATTTTTAAAAAGTTAGTTAGACTTATACGAATGTGTCTAAATGGCTCAAAGAGTATGGTGCGTGTAGGCAAACAGTTTTCAGACACTTTTGAAATCCAGAATGGGTTGAAGCAAGGAGATGCATTATCTCCTCTACCATTTAATTTTGTACTAGAGCATGCCATTAAATCTTTAGAGAATGAGGAAGGCTTACAACTCAATGGTATTAAGAAGCTGTTAGTTTATGCTGATGATGTAGTACTACTGGCCGATAGCGAGGAGATACTAAAGGCCAACACGCACACACTATTGAGTAACACTAAGAAATTAGGACTAGAAGTAAATATCAGTAGAACTTAATATATAGTCACACGTAGAAATTCAGCATATAATGGAAATGGACAGCTAATGACAAATGAAGGAAATTTTGAGGAAGTGGCTGAATTCAAATACCTAGGAACAATAATCACAAATAGGAATGAGATGCACAAAGAAATTAAACATAGGCTCAACTCTGTAAATGCGTGCTATTATGCATTGCAGAGACTCTTGACGTCCCAACTCCTTTCAAAAAACGTTAAACTGAAAATATATAAAACTATTATTCTCCCAGTTATATTATATGGGTGCGAAATATGGACTCTTACTTTAAGGGAGGAAAGGAGATTACGAGTATTTGAGAATAAAGTTCTTAGGAAAATATTTGGACTAAAGAGAAATGAATAGACAGATGAATGGAGAAGACTACATAACAATGAACTACATGGTCTTTATAGGAAGCCAGATATAATAAGAACAGTTAAGTCTCGTAGACTGCGATGGGCAGGACATGTGGCACGAAAGGGGAATGAAAGACTTGAATGGAAGCTTCTTGTAGAAATGCCAGAAGGAAAACGCCCAGTTGGTGGACCAAGAAATGAGGTGGGAGAATAACATTAACTATGATTTGAGGGAAGTAGATTATACAGGGAATGATTGGAAAGCATTAGCTCAGGATAGGGATGAGTGGAGAGCTTATGTCCGCGCGGCCATGAACCTACGGGTTCGATAGTGCCAGTGAGTAAGTAAGTAAGTATTTTTAAAATTTAGGTGTTAACTCTCACGAATTAATACGTTGGTTATTTAATTTTTTCGGTGGAATTATGATTGTTTTCGTGTCTTCCGCCGCCATATCTAATTTTTTAAGTATTGACATGCAGTTGTCGCATTAGGTTCACAGATGGCAGTTGTCGCATTAAGTTCACAGATGGCAGTTGTCGCATTAGGTTCACAGATGGCAGTTGTCGCATTAAGTTCACAGATGGCAGTTGTCGCATTAGCTTCACAGATGGCAGTTGTCGCATTAGGTTCACAGATGGCGTTATTTGTGTCCATTATGTTATGTTGGTAAGCATGTAATAACACTGCATTTGAATTCTCATGTACAATTTTATTATTGACCTTCAATTTAGTAAAATGTCAGTGGAATTGCATTTATAGACCCACAGAGCTAATGCCATCAATGCCATTTATTATAGCAGTCTGTCCATATCGCAGGTTGTATATATATAACTTATATATGTATGTTTACATTATGTGAGCTGGTTATTTTCTTTAAGACCTAATACGAGCAGGAGGAGTTCATTTATTTTAATTTGATTCCTGATGTTAATAAGAGCAGGGATAAGTCACAGTTCTGCTCTAGACATGAAAGTTTTATGGTAAAGTCTAGTGGAGTATTAATGTAATTATGTGGTGGTGAAGACGTATTTTCGTCGAACCGTTTACGGACTATTTGAGAGTTGCAAATTTAATCAATACTTGAAGTGAATAGAGATAAGTAATTTCACTCCGCGAGTGTACAACCGATATATTTGTAACGTAGAGCAATTCGTGAACATTATAACGTCGACACTATCGGGCTTCTAATGAACAGTTGGTGCTGCGCATTAAATTATAACCACATCACAACGGTTTGTTGCTGCGCCATTAACGTAAGTTTACTACTTTTATAGGGTTGTCCGATTACGTATTTATGATATTAAGTAAGAAGTCGTCGCTTCGATAAGGAATGTTTCTTCTTTAAAATCTTTTATTCGTGTGACCGCTTTAAGATAAATTTAAAGATTTTCCACAAGATTGTGTGGTGAGTAACTTACTTAAATTATATTTATTTTATTCTCATGGCCAATTATTTTACAATTGTTAATGTCCATTTTACCCTCTACTATATTAATAAATATTCTTGTAAATCTGTACTATTGATTAATTTTCTCAATGGTTCAACTTACTTATTCAAATTAATAGCAATTGTCCAAAATCCTTATTTGTGTGTATTATTCTGTAGATATATCAAGGCCATTTATCATAACGTAAATAATAACTTTACAATCACTATTATATGTAATATTACATTTAATGTATTGAACTGAAATGCAATACGTAGAGTTTTGTGCCTACTAAAAAAAAACGAAACAAATCAACATCCTCAATATCAATGAAATAATATATTTTGATAAGAAGTAAACAGACAGTTTCTGATGAACATGACCACTTCGGCTGTACAAATGAAGTTAGATGGGAGGCAGATAGTAATGCACATTAATTATTGACAAATCAAATATCTTTGCATACTCATAAAGGGCTATCAGAACACCATTACGTAGTTACAGATAATGACGTAATATTGTTTTAAAACTCATCTCCGTTGATAAATTGGAATTTGCACACTTAGGAGGGACAAATCGAGACATATAAATAGATACAATATTGGTTACTTAACCAAACTCACACGTAATATCAATAACCAACAAATGTTAAATGAAATTAATGAGTTCTATTGCTTCTGATTTCATTTTTTTAACTGATTTTATTGAAGAGGCAAAATTAGATTTGCTTGGATTCCTCCCGACATAACTTGTAAAGTTAATTGTTTCACTTTGAGTAACTCACCAGGAATATCGATTTCTGGGTATCATTGTCTCATATTTACTTACTCACTAGGGATCAACTGCAGTTCTACTATCTCAAAATTTTTCTGTTATATTGTTGTAAACTATAGCTTTTGTTCTGTACTTACCATCATTTTCTAATATTTTAAAACAATTTTTATAACATTATTAGACAATTTTAAAGTATTTATTTAAATACGCAAATCGCAATATTATGAGTCTGTTAGACTGTTGACGCTAACTGCTATTTTCTCCACAGAGTATATTACTTAGTTTATGAATTTTCTATCGCTGTTTTGGGTTATCGCTGGTTGAATCAGCGTTAGGGAGTGATAAGTAAGTGTACACCCATTTTTAATAAACGTTTGGTAACTCACTATGATGTTTGTCGGTTATCATTCAATGATAATTTATCGCTGCTACTTCTAACTGCTACCGTGTATTCGCAGTTCTTTGCAGTTTTGAGATAGTGTAAGAGCAGTTTTTCCCTCACTGGCACTATCGAACCCGTAGGTTCACGGCCGTTTGGACATAAGCTCTCCATACATTCCTATCCTGACCTAATCCTTTCCAATCCTTCATTGTATAATCTACTTCCCTCAAATCATAGTTAATGTTATTCTCCCACCTCATTCTAGGTCTACCAACTCGGCGCATTTTTATCTTCTGTGGGGGCATGTACATTTACAATTATAAAATCATGTTGTTTACCCTTTAGAATTATTTGTCTCACGTGCAAATATAATTTTTCTACCACCACATGTCTAATTATTCTCCCTGATATCAAGTAAATAAACCCATACCACTTCAGGCCCCCGGAGGCCCTTGGGATAGTGGGAGGTTAAGGCTCCCAGTTTTTCTAGACAATCGACATTTGATGTCAGCCGGGTAGTCAGCCCTGAGTTACGGCGCCTTTACCCCCAGAACAAGCAGCTGGTACTCATTTCAATTAGAGGCTGAGTTGACCCCAGGACCATAGTGCCGCCAGAGGGTTTGGGTCAGGTTAAAAGTGATTACGTAATTTAATTCATTCCTGCTAGGCGCTCTCCTTGTGCTTTCAAACACAAAATAAATTCCCTCCTTTGTACATTCCGCCTCCATAGCACAATTGTCTGCCCATTTGTGGTTTTCGAGACTTAACTGTTAATGTTAAATGTTGTATACGTGAATGTGTTATAATGTAGATTCCTGCCTTCAAACCTCTGTTTGTTATTGTTTTGTCCAAAATGTCAATGTAACAAGTATAACGTTTATGAAAATATATAAAAATGGAAACGTGTAGTATTGAGGAAAATATCGGTGTTGGTGCATAGCTGAGCACATTAACTGATGCATAGGAACTTATATTCCTTCTGTTTTGACGATTAATGAAAGTTTTAAAATTCTCTCTTGATACTGCCATTTTTTAAAATTACTTTTTTTTAACTCTGTGATTTGTGACTCAATGAAAACTAAACAAAAAATGCATATTGATAACTTTCGTGACGCATGTCATTTATCATATTTAACATTTATATGAGCTTGTAATTATATTAATATTTTATATATTAATGCAGTTTATCTGACGTCATACTATTATTAGGCGATAGTGATGAAGCACTGAAAACCTATATACATATTCTATTAAATAATATATTATGTCCAGGCGGATGTGAAGATCAATGCATATAAAAATGGCAAATAGAACAAGTATATCACAAAATGTGAACGCAGACTTACTTACTCACTGGCACCATCGAACCCGTAGGTTCATGGCCGCACGGACACAAGCTCTCCATACATCCCATCCTAACCTAATGATTTCCAATCGTTCTCTGTATAATCTAATTCCCTCAAATCATAGTTAATGTTATATTCCCAACAATTCATGGTCTACCTCCTGGACGTTTTCCCTCTGGTTTTCCTACAAGAAGCTTCCAAGCACGTCTTTCATTCCCCATGCGTGCCACATGTCCTGCCAATCGCAGTCTACGAGACTTAACTGTTTTTATTACATCATGCTTCCTATAAAGACCATGAAGTTCATTGCTAGTAGTCTTCTCCATTCACCTGTCTCTTCATCTCTCTTTGATCCAAAAATGTTCCTAAGTACTTTATTCTCAAATACCTGTAATCTCCTTTCCTCCCTTAAAGTAAGAGTCCATGTTTCGCACCCATATAATATAACTGGTAGATAAATAGTTTTATATATTTTCAGTTTAACGTTTTTTGAAAGGAGTTGGGACATCAAGAGTCTCTGCAATGCATAATAGCACACATTTCCAGAATTGAGCCTATGTTTAACTTCTTTGCGCATCTCATTCCTATTTGTGATTAGGTATTTGAATTCAGCCACTTCCTCAAAATTTCCCTCATTTGTCATTAGCTGTCCATTTCCATTATATAATGAATTTCTACGTGTGACCATATATCTAGTTTTATTGATATTTACTTCCAGTCCCAATTTCTTAGTGTTACTAAATAGTGTGTGCGTGTTGTCCTTTAGTATCTCCTCGCTATCCGCCAATAATACATCATCAGCATAAACTAACAGCTTATTAATACCATTGAGTTGTAAGCCTTCCTCATTCTCTAAAGATTTAATGGCATGCTCTACTATAATATTAAACAGTAGAGGAGATAGTGCATCTCCTTGCTTCAACCCATTCTGGATTTCAAAAGTGTCCGAAAACTGTTTGCTTACACGCACCCTACTCTTTGTGCCATTTAGACACATTCGTATAAGTCTAACTAACTTTTTAGGAATTCCGAACTCCAGCAGGATGCTATATAACTTCTCCCTCTTAATTGAATCGTATGCTTTTTTATGCGAACGCAGACGCATGCACAAGCTGCTACGTAATTTCGCAGATTACTTAATTTACATTGTATTACTATGAAAGTTCACTGTACAAAACATTAATAATGAAAATAAAACTTTATAAACTAGGCAAAGGTGAACACTTGCTCTCATATAACACTTTATGACTTGAATATTTTCTATGTAATTACTTTCAATTTGTGTACTTATAGACGCTTTATATCAGTTTGACCTGTGTTTATGTAACGGAATCTTTCAACACGATCTACACCCACTTAAAAACACTGGATCGACTTGAAACATAGTATACTTGTAAAGGACCAATGACAATACAATTATTTCATAATTGGTTTCTAAGATCCTGGCCAGGATCATCAGGACATCAAAAAAATAAAGACCGGTATAATAGGTTGCGGACGTATCGACATTTAGTCTATTGTTGTGGCAGCTCAGTTGGTACAGTTGTGGACTGTAGTGGTATACAATTTCAGTAATCCATAGGTCGCTTGTTCAAATCCGGCCCGGAGGATTTTTTAGAAGAGTATTACTTTTAGGTCATACTACAAAAGTATCAAACTTAATAAAATTTACATATTTAGAAAAGCAATAAAAATAAAAGTTTAAAAAACTAAAACAACACGCTCTATTTATAAACCGAACTAAAGTATGAAGAATAATTTCAAATTCCAACACGCTTGGATAAAATTAAAGTGGCCAACAAAAATATCGTCTCCAACACATCTAGAATACAACTAGAGTTATCTAGAAGAAAAATAATTTTGCCATCAAAAGAGTGTGGTGCTCTATATCAATTAATATATTTGATATTAAACAGATATTGGTAAAAGTCTCTAAGAAGAAAACATAAAGACCATAAAAAGCACCCCTCGCTTTTGATGGTAAAATTATTTTTTTTGTAGCTAACTCTAGTTTTATTCTAGATGTATTAGATAATATTATTTTATTGACCACTTCAATTTTATTCCAATCGTGTTGGAAATTAAAATTTTTAATTTTTTAGCTCGGTTTTCTAATAAAGCGTGTTGTTTTAGTTTTTTTAAAACTCTTATTTATTTGTGTGTAATGTTTGAATCGAATATATGATTAATAACACCAAAGTTGGCAGAATAAATATGCCAACAGATTTTTTTAATTATTATTATAAATACTACTACCACTGCTGCCTTAGACAGAAACTTCAAATGTTATGTATACGTAGTCAGTGTATTCCATGCTTTATCAGTATAACACAGTAATATTCTGTTACAAATGGTTTCAATATTTGAAAATGACTGCGACAATCTCTCCGATGAAATATATATAATATATATTAACCCTTAAATTAAAAATGTATCCTATTGGATACATTGATTTCATGTATTTAATATTGTTTTTAGATCAACAGAAAAACAAATGAGTAAAAATTACTTAAATTTATGTCAAATTACGCAATAATGTATATTAATAACACAGTTTAACATTAATTTATTTTCCTTGCGGTCCGGAACATTTAAATAAATGGCACGAGAAAATATTGTATTGGCAATTTAGGGGTTAGTAAGTAATGCCATGAGTGATTTCAAATTTATCTAGAGAATTTGGAAATCAAGAGTGGCATTTGTTTGGACTATTTAACGAATAAAATTAAGCTGTTTACTCACAAACCATTTTTAACTATAGTTATTTTAAAATATTTATATATTTAATGTAAACGGTGATGTTTGAAAACAAATCAGAAATGTGAGGTTATGTTCATTCACTGCTGCTTGATCATATTATTTATTGCCAAATAAGATCGCAATATTGTAAGAGTGCGCCCAAGTGGAGAAATAATGAAACACATCAAACTATATATCATAATCAACATTACGGGTTATTCATTTACTTTATAGTAAACAACTCAGTAAAATCAAGGAATCTTTTCATTATTTGCTATTATCAATGTATTTCTGGATTTTTTCGTGTTGAGACTTGAAAGTAGTTTGAAGTTCCTTAGGACAGGTTACTGGTCCTACGCTAAGTAGTCCAGTGGTAGGGCTGCTATCTTTTAGTCTCTGAACAGGCATTAGGATACCGCAATTACTCAGTACCTGATGGAACGGTTATACCGCCGTGACTCGGTCCTCAGAGCCTCGTTTGTGAAAACGGGTTGTACCACGAGAAGGTGAGGATGAGAATTGGGTAGGAGAGGTTATACACACGTCACTAACCCTTAAACAAATGTTAAGATATCAACCTGCAGGAAGAAGAAGACCAGGACGTCCACTCAAAAGACTACTGGATGGTGTTTCTCTTGAGGCCGAAGCAGTCAACAAATGGCCTAAATTCGTGAATGTACTATGATGATGGTGATGATCATTGTATTTGTTGGAGAAAAATAATGCTTTGACCTGTTCAGAACATTAAAAAGGAGGAGCTGATAAAGAGAAATCGATAAAGAGCGAGGTGAAACACGACTGTCATTGGTTGTAAAGCAACATTCATTGAAACGTGATTGGTCATTGACTAGCATTTGTAGCATGAGTTAATAGTCATTTGAAAGAAATATATTTATTAATCCATAACAGTACATTTGGTTCTGAGTCCCGGCATCTTTAGTAGATTGCACCAATTTCCGAATATTAATGTTACCAAATTTTCAATTCCTCATTTTAAATAATCATCTTTAAAAAATAAGATTAATTATTACTTTTATTTCCTGTTTAAAGAAACTAATCGTACGTGTTATTTTAATAATTCGTCTGATTTCAAAAATAACTAACCGACAGTAGTTCCTACTAGTCTTGTAACATTATTGAGTAACACTAAGTACTTGGGACAGCAAGGAAATATCAATAAACTAAATAAATGGTCACACACAGAAATATATTATATAATGCAATGGACAACTAATGAATAATGTGGGACATTTTGACGAAGTGGATGAATTCAAATACCTAACAACAATAAACACAAATAGGAATGAGATTACACAGGGAATGACAGGAAGAAATTGGCTCAGGAGAGTGATATATGGAGAGCGCATGTCCGGGCGGCCATGAGCCTACTGGTCAGATAGTGCCAGTGGGTTAGTTAATTACTAGTCTTATAGGGAAAATTAAAAATAAAATATCGTCATTATCTTGAATTGGAAGTTATTTATTTAAAAGCAAAATCTCCATACAAGGATACATTTAGAATCAAGTTTTGTGTTACTTGTATATTTAATAATAGTTTTAACAATTCACTGCTGGATCTTTGTAAAAGTTAGTGCTCAAATCCATACCCAACTTTTGAACAGCTTCCTTTAACTTCTGCACGTTAGGACATCGTTTTTCTGTCTCTATAAATAGAAGTGCTGGAAACAACAAAACATAATTTTAAGTATAACCAATGAATGTGTATACTCTATTTATCTTTATTATGAGACAATATTTTAGTTCTATATCTATTCATTTGAGTACATGGGTGTAGTAATATTCGAATTTATTTGTGCAGAAATGTTATGAATCATTTGTTATGAAGTATTTCACAGATAACCCTCATAAACACCTGTCATCATCTCAGATGTGAAGCCAAACTGAATCCGTCTGAATGTAGGAACAAGCTGAGTATGCTAAAACAAAATATCAATTCAATAATGACAAAATGGCTTGAGGCCCATTCTGATTCAGGTGAATAATGAACTTAAATGAATAGTTAGGAACTTCCTCCCCGTACGTACTTCATTTATATTACAGCCTCGAAGATGTAACTGCAATATTTTTATTTTATGACGAGAATTTATTTTTATAAACTAACTAATTCACAAAACTAGCACTGTTTTGAGGCAATTGGTTTCAATATTTGTAACCAGAAAATATACGATATTATATGCAAAACTGATACAGATGAAAAATGGGGTTGTTAAGGGGAGAAACTAGTAGTTTTCTTTCTTTAATTGGAATTAGATGCTGATCTAAACAGGCGATATTACATATATATATATACACACAGAGAGAGAGAGAAAGAGAGAGAGAGA
This sequence comes from Diploptera punctata, assembly GCA_030220185.1. Classification (NCBI taxonomy): domain Eukaryota; kingdom Metazoa; phylum Arthropoda; class Insecta; order Blattodea; family Blaberidae; genus Diploptera; species Diploptera punctata. Next base: position 75,485 of record JASPKZ010004213.1, on the reverse strand, counting down.
GAGAGAGAGAGAGAGCGAAAGGGATATATATGTAGGCCCCTATATGTAAATTAGGCCTGCATCATAAAACAATTTTTTTGACCACAAATAAATACATAAAATTATGAAGAACTTTAGATATAATGGACGAATAGAAATGCGATATATTTATATTTATTTATATATATATATATAATATATATATATTTATTTATTTATTTATTTATATTGCTGTGTGTGTGTGTTTGTGTCTTATAATCGGAGGAACTTCTTTTCTTGGAACCAGGCTACTGCTTATATTGAATCCAGTTTACTCCGTGTTAGGATGGATTCAGATAGGTCTCCTGTTACAATGTGGAATTGTGGACTAATCTGTGGATATGAAAAGGTGGGGAATTGCAAGAAAAGTGATTTTGAGGCAAGTGATGAAATCCAGACGATTTTAGTATACTCGTACATTTCTAAGTGATTACGATGGAAATACTCCTGGTAGTAGATTACAAGAAGTACAACAATAATTGACTTTTCGACTAGGGAAAGTTCGGAATATACTTCAGTCTGCCTTCTAACTACTGGAATTTGAACCCGAGGAATGTTAATGGATGAATGGGCAACTATATGCATGACGAATGAGTGGATAGATGTAACAATGAATTTATAGATATGTAGTTAGATATATTGGTGTGGGATGTGTAAAGAAAGACGATGGAAAGTTTAATAGGTTGGCAGGTTGGAGGAATAACACATATACTATTTTGTAATTGGTTGGGGTGAGTACATGTGTAAATAGGATTGAGTGAAATAGATGAGTGGAATAAGGGGTGTGTGATGAATATCTGTATATTTGTGTCTGCTAAGAACAGTGTTACAGTGTACATATAAGTTATAATACTTACGTTTTCCATCGGATATCTCAGGACAACCTCTGAATATTATATACTCATTTTCTTCTGCTGCTACTATACGGTAGACAGAATTGAAATTAGCTGAAAAAATAAATTTACATCCTGCATCATTTTATTAACTTAAATGAAAAAAAAGTGTATATATATATATATATTATATATATATATGTTCGTGTTTTAATGAGACACTTCGCGTTTGAGATTTGAGAAAGCAAAATGAAGGGCGAATAATTTATTTATATAGGCATAAGTATCCTCAGGGTCGTCAAGTAAAAACACATAAGAAAGACTAGTTTTGTATCATCTATGGTATTTAACATAAGTATATTTTTATTTGGAAACGCTTGGATTTAAGATCGGTAAGTTGCGTAGGTGGAATGAGGAGTTTGATATTTATTCCGATTTTAGGAACTGGATATTGCAGAAATGATTAGGAAGGTGCTAACTAAGTGGAGGGAACTGAGAAAGATACTTTGTTTAATCTCTGTTATACAAGCCACAGAATTTTTTTGTATCTGTTTTGAAACAGATATATTTCAGCTTCGTCATAAAAAAATAAGTCTGTTATATAATGTAATTAATAATGAAAATAAATTTGAAATTACGTGCCTGAGTTCTTTTAGACTTGACAGTGACTACTTTAATCAACTTAGGCTCTTCTGAGCACTTAATACATTTTGATTGCGAGAAGGTACCCACTTTCTTTAAGACTTAAATTTCTTTCCTTTCATCTGCTCTTTGTACGTCTATACATGTAGTTAAATTACGTATCAATAACAGAACACAAATTATACATTAAATATAGAAATATTTTTATTCATAGTATATTTCCTACTTCATGAAACATGTTTCGTTGGATATAGTTTAAATACCATAATACTTTGCAATTATATGCGACTTACTTAGGTTAATTTGTGTTTTTTTACTTCTATCGGAACGTGGATGATCTGAACATTAAATTGTTTACATTAGGAATTTAGAAAATTATTATATTTTTATTCCTTCATGATTTACAGATTTATAGTTGGGAATGGTGACATGTTCCACGAAACATTTCATTTATCTTATTAAATTACATTTATACTTCCGACTTTATGAATGATTTACTTGGGATATATTACAAAATACATAACAGTGTATATAATTCTATTCACAGTACATGTTTACTTTGAATATGGTTTGAATAGTATATAAAAAATTAGTGAGTTCATATTATGTATGTTAATATTATCGACATTTTTCGATTAAAATATATTTTGAATGATTTGGATTTTTAGTATATATATATACATTCCAGTCTTGTATACTTATTCACCATTTTTATACAGTAGATTAGCAGATATTATTATAATGCTCTTATCATATCGCAATGTATTTTTTCAAAGCCTAAATCTGTAATTCACCACGAAAATGAATAAAATAATAAATATATTTGTAATGTGTCTGATACTACAAATTTGTTTTGGTGTAAATACTGGCGTACAACTTGATACTTTGTGACACATACAGGCTATGTGCGATGACTTGATGTACACGTCACAACCATACTTAAATGTACATTCACTCAACATGAGTATAATAAGTTATATGGTCTGCATTACTAGTCTGGTTTATTTCGCGAATCTAATAGTTTGTTTGTTATGCTTTATGCGCGGCCATACCGTTGATCCGATTGTCATGGGGCTCTTTGCAGGAGATTCTCGAGATGGACATATGATATAAGAGAGTTATCATATTCAACTCCTACACCCTTAAATATCGCCCTTTGTAGTTGAAAACGTGAATATAGTGTCTCTTTGGACGCTTAAATGGCTTACGGTGCTAACCCATAACAAATACACAAAATTAATGTACACAGAATTGAATATCTCGAAAAGCTCTACAAATAGTCAGCGACAGCATATGTTTATCTCTTACGGGTAACTCATTATAACCCTTTTTGTGTTTGATTGATGCCAAGAAGATCGAGATAAGTACGTACAATAGATACCTGTGCAAGCATAACAGCACATGATGGCTATTCTTTTACGGATAACTCACAATAACGAATTTTGACATTCAGTTCATTTATGTCAAGAAGATCGAGATAAGTAGACATCCGGGCAACACTGGGTAATCGGCACGGGGAATCTTAAGGTAATTGCGATATACTTTTATAATTATTTTTCCCTTTATTTATTTAAGTGTCCATAAAAACTACATTATTTTTCGTCTTTCAGCTCATTTATGCCAAGAACATCGGGATGAGTAGATTCCCGGGCAACGCCTGGTATTCAGCACTGGGTATCTAAAATAATTACGGTATAAGGGTTTCATTCTACGTAATTAACTAAACATAAAAACATTAATTTTCGTATTTCAGCCGATTTATGTCAAGAAGATTGGGATGAGTAGATTCCCGGGCAACGCCGGGTAATCAGCACTGGGTATCTAAACAGTATAAATTCATAATAAATTTCCTGTTACTTTTTCAACTAAACATAAAATCACACTAATTTTCATTAATTAGGCGTAGCAGCGCACGCCGGATTTAGCTAGTAGTATAGTAGTATATAAGAAGATAGTTTACTCGCTAGGGTGGATATAATTACTAGGGATGCATTTGAACACACGCTCACACAGTAGATTTAATGCGTTGAATACTTACACAGTTGAGGCACTTCAACCTCAAGGTCACCATCTTTATTTATACTCCATGTGGAATCATATACTTTGGGTGATGATTCACTGCAAAAAAAAATATATATATATATATTGACGTATATTGATTTCACAGACAAAGAGTGGACTCAACGACAAATTATATCATAAGTAATGCCACGAGTGATTTCCAAATTATCGATGAATTCACGACTCACGACATGAGGAGTGAATTTATCAAGAGAATTTGGAAATCAAGAGTAGCATTTGTTAGGACTATTTAACGAATAAAATTAAACTGTTTAATAACTAATCATTGTTTAACTATAGTTATTTTAAAATATTTATATATTTAATGTAAACGGTGATGTTTGAAAACAAATCAGAAATGTGAGGTTATGTTCATTCACTGCTGCTTGATCATATTATTTATTGCCAAATAATATCGCAATATTGTAAGAGTGCACCCAAGTGGAGAAATAATTAAACACATCAAACTATATATCGTAATCGACATTACCGGTTATTCATTTATTTTTTTAGTAAACATCTCGGTAAAATCAAGGATTCTTGTCATTATTTGCTATATTCAATGTATTTGTTGGAGAAAAATAATGCTTTGACCTGTTCAGAACATTAAAAAAAAGGAGGAGCTTTCTTTATCACAAAAGCTGGAGCTGATAAAGAGAAATCGATAAAGAGCGAGTTGAAACACGACTGACATTGGTTGTAAAACAAAATTCATTGGAACGTGATTGGTCATTGATTAGCATTTGTGGCATGAGTTAAATAGTCCATGTTATCATTTAAAATCATCCATCAATATACATTTTACTAATCACATGTCATATCGATTCCGGAGGGGCATTTGTGGCCATAAACTATCAATCCTGAATAAATATTTTCAAACAATAAAAGGTATTAATAAGCTGTTAGTTTATGCTGATGATGTAGTGTTGTTGGCCGATAGCGAGGAGATACTAAACGACATCACGCACACACTATTGAGTAACACTAAGAAATTAGGACTGGAAGTAAATATCAATAAAACTAAATATATGGTCACACGTAGAAATTCATTAAATAATGGAAATGTACGGCTAATGAGGAAGTGGCTGAATTCAAATACCTCGGAAAAATAATCACAAATAGGAATGAGATGCACAAAGAAATTAAACATAGGCTAAATTCTGTAAATGGGTGTTATTATGCATTGCAGAGACTTTTGATGTCCCAACTCCTTTAAAAAAACGTTAAACTGAAAATATATAAAACTATTATTCTACCAGTTATATTATATGGGTGCGAAACATGGACTCCTCCTTTAAGGGAGGAAAGGAGATTACAAGTATTTGAGAATAAAGTACTTAGGGAAATTTTTGGACCAAAGAGAGATGAAGAGACAGGTGAATAGAGAAGACTGCATAACAATGAACTACATGGTCTTTGTAGGAAGCCAGATATAATAAGAACAGATAAGTCTCGTAGACTGCGATGGGCAGGGCATGTTGCACGTATGGGGAATGAAAGACTTGCATGGAAGCTTCTTGTAGGAAAACCAGAGGGAAAACGCCCAGTTGGCAGACCAAGAATTAGGTGGGAGAATAACATTAACTATGATTTGAGTGAAGTAGATTATACATGAAATGATTGGAAAGCATTAGCTCAGGATAGGGATGTATGGAGAGCTTATGTCTGTGCGGCCATTAACCTATGGGTTCGATAGTGCCAGTGAGTAAGTAATAAAAGTTAAAGTGATCCCAGTACACGCCTCAGGAGACCCTTGGATTAGTAGTACGTTAAGACTCCCACTTTTTCAGGGATATCGACCCTTGATGTCAGCCGGGTTGTCAGCCCTGCGTTTCGGACGCCTTTACCTCCAGAACATGCCTCTGTTACTCATTTCCGTTAGAGGCTGAGTCGACCCCAGGACCATAGTGCCACCCGAGTTTTGGGTCAGTTTAAAAATCATGACCACACCAGGATTCGAACCCACGACCTTCCGGCTTGTTTGCGCAGTCTTAACCAATACGCTATGGCGTGCCCCTTTTTAACAATTCCCGATTTAATTCACCCCTTTCAATTCAACATTAACTATGTTTTCCCATCTTAATCTCGGCCTTCCTACTGTCCTCTATGTTTGCTTCTATGTAATAGTTCACCATATATATTCACATATGAGTGAGTACAAGCTCGTATTTCTTTAGTGTTTTAATATTTTCAAAGTGCAACCATAAAATTACTTCTACCGATCTATTCTTTCCACCTCTTTTGATGCCACATGTCGTTTCAAGTGGCTTAACTCACCTGCTCTCCCATTATCATCATCAAGCTCAATGTTAAATACTTTCTCCAACTCTTGTGTGACATTTTCTTTGGCACAAACATCTCCTTAACACATTATTTTAGAAGAATAAAATACTCCTAACGACTTTCCGGTTTTGAAGCGAGGACGAATCCCTGCTACCATGTTTTATAATTACATGCATTTTCGTCCTATATATTTTACATCAACATTCTGACTTATTTTTGTATTCACATCTAAACTAACTTAAAAAGAAATGCAAGCTGCGTTTAAGCTTAAGTTAAAGAAAACGTAATTTGGAATGCGAGCTTCTCAACCATCCCGCCCGATAACTTAATTTTAGTAATAATAAATGTTTCATACTGCGTAAGAATGACTGATTAAACAAAGCGGTAGATAAAGTGTCGACTGGAAAAACGAAACTTGAACTCAGACTACGGACCAGATTTTATTTCTTTTCCATAAAATCATTGCAAAAAATTAAACCATTAAAACTATAATAAAGCTTTAAGAATTATCAACCAAGTTTTTAAACCATCAAAAGTGCAGAGACTCACAAGAATCAAAATCTATAAAATTCTCGCTAGACACATAATCTGTTATGGCAGTGAAGCTTGGACCATCAGAACTCAGGATGATCGTCATATTACAGCCACGGAGATGAAATTTGTGCGACGAACTGCAGGTTATAGCCTTCTAGACCACCAAAGAAATTCAACAATAGCCAGAGAGTTAAACATCGTACCTATATCTGAATACCTCCAAGAATATAGAAACAATTGGCTAGCCCATATTCAGCGCATGGATCGTCACAGAATACCAAAACAAATTCTTCACTACATTCCTCGAGGCAGAAGATCTGTGGGTCGACCTTATCGGAGATGGCGGGAGACCGTAACGGGCCACTGGGCCTAATACTTGAAAGGGCGATGATGATGATGATGAAAATTAAACCAACGAGGGCATTTATTGATATTATTATGTAATTCATACGTTTGAGAAAATACTATTTTTTTTGTGTTATTTTCAGCCATTCGATCTGTATTTAATTGAAACATTTCATCTCTCACTAGCAAATAAGGGATCTATTGAAATATCTAAATCGGGCACACATTTTAATTGCATTTTTTAAGTGTATCATTCGGAAATTTTAAGTCAATAGAAACTCTAAAGGCAGACTACGTGTTATTCAAATAAACATTTGTCAACACTTACAGGATTACAAACATAAGATTCTTAATAACAAATTGAATGTCTACGGAACACAGTAATGATGTCATATCCAAAATAAACAAATGGCGCTTCAGAAGAGCTAAGATTAAATACATTATTATATATCATAATAAACATAAAGGGACTGGGGAAACATACGATTGAATAATATTTCAGCTTGAGGAATGTGATAAAAATAAGTATTTGTAAGTACTTCCAGAAGTGGCTGAATTCACGAAATATGTTCTGTTAGCATTAACAGTTGATTATAATAGAAAGCTTATAAGTGAATGTTGTCCTGTGAAGTGTTTTTTATCGGCCAATGATAGATATATTTACAAACGGTCATGTATATATACATGGATTCCCTGTTGGTATTACAGATATGATAGGAGGCTTAGTACGTTATGTCAAAAGGAAAGAAAACTAACTTTAATGCAAACATCAACTATGTTGTTATTACTTTATAAATGCTCGAGTAGAGTACACTGTGCTCATTTTATTTTTGGTTATTTCCTTGTATAAATTATATTAGTTGAAACTTTCTTTGAACAGAAATAAATCGGAATCCTAAATTCAATATTGTTGAACCCATACAGTAAAGTCAATTTGGTATTCATACAGAGGCATTTTTATTAATGGAAACCCAATTTTTAGAAAGTTTTTAAAAGTAATGAAACAATATTTATTGTGGTTTGAAGGAAACACAAAGTTATATCTAAATATGTAGTTCAAAACTTAATTATAAAATAAACATAATTTTATAAAAAGAAATAATCTTTATTACACGCAATTACAAGTCAATTTGCTATTCATACACTAAAGAAAACACTGCAGTATATTTGCTTGTCTAACTTGCATATACATTAATGCAACACGAATACTCTAAGTTGTGCATTTGTTTACATCTGCCTACTGTGCTGGTTGTGTACACTGGCAGTCAGTCGCCTCCAAAATGGGTAAATGTAAAGAACTCAGTTCTGATCTCAAGGATACAATTGTAAATCTTGCACTTAAGGGATATTGTTTGAGAAAAATAGGGCGACTGATAGGCAAATGTCATGCAACAGTACAGTATACACTAAATAAATTCAAGTATAAAGGTTCAGTAGAGAATGTTCCGAAAAACCTAATCAAAAGAAGTTGAGTGAAAACTAGAGAAACATTGTGAGACAAGTGAAATCCAACCCCAGAATTAGTGCTCCAAAATTGCGGTCTATCCTAGAAGTTTCTACTGGTAAAAATGTATGTACTGCGACTCTTCGGATGGTGTTACGCAGAAATGGCTATCATGGAAGAATGACTAGAAAAAGGTCGTATGTAAGTAAGAAGAACCGTGTTGTAATACAGTTTTCGAAAGAACATGTAAATAAGGGGCAGGCATTTTGGAATAATGTTGTCAGGTCTGATGATACTAAAATCAACCTGTTCGGTTCAGATGGCGTTCATAGAGTCTGGAGAAAAGCCAATGCGGATAATGATGTGACCAATACAACACCTACAGTAAAACATGGGGCTGGGTCCATATTGCTCTGGCGGTGTATGTCGGCAATAGGGGTTGGTAATATACAGTTCATTGACAATGTTATGGACAAATTTGTGTATAACGACATTTTTCGTAAGAATGTTAAACAAAGTGCAGCAAAATTGGATATGCTCCCTACGTACATATTCCAACAAGATAACGACCCCAAACATACGGCGGACTTAAATAAGACTTGGTTGATATGGAACGTGTCAAAGCAATAGAAAAGCCCTCCTCAATCTTCTGACTTAAACCCTATAGAACATTTATGGGCGTTTTTGAAACCTAGGGTCCACAGCAGAAATCCTTAATCCAAAGAAGAATTGAAGAAGGTGATTACTGAAGTATGGACCAAAGTCAGTCCTCATATATGTGATAGGCTTGTTAGATCCTTGCAGCGTAAGTGTCTAGATGTTATTAAAGGAAAGGTTACCCTACAAAGATTAAGAACAGTTCATTTTTTTCATCATTTCTTTACTTTTTCCCCCATTCTGACTGTGTGAATAGAAAAGTGATTATAAAATTTACAACTTTCAAAGTTTTTTAATATAATATAAATTAAATGTTTATAGAATTTGTTGATTTGTATATATTACGTAAAGAAGTGTACCGGAAAATGTTTCGTTAATAGCAAAATATAATTGCAATATTCTGAGAATTAAAGTTGTGCTATTTCAATTATAAAATCTAAGTGTATGAATAGCAAATTGACATCCTGTATGTAATTAACTTCTCTTTCATTTAATTTATATTCCGTCAAAGAACCAAAATAATTGAACTGAATTTTAAAATATCACAATTTTCTAAGTAAAGTGTATATTTTAATGATTACTGTTTATTCATGCATTTATGTTAGGTAAGAACTGAATTATTAGTTGGATGAATATACCGCTAGGATATTGAATGTATTTAAACCTCTCAATAAAATTCAGTCCCGCGCCGTAGCCGAGCGGTTAAGGTAGGAAGCCTTGGCGCAGAGCTACGGGACTTGCGCTGGTTCGAGTCTCCATGGGGGAAGAAATTTTCTCATGGTATTTCGGCCAGTATGGGACCGGTGCCCACCCAGCATCGTGAGGCAATTGGGTAGCTACAATAAGTAGCGGCTCCAGGTTGAGGAACCAGATATAACGGCTGGGGGACTCGACATGCTAACCACATGTCACCCCTACACTGGCTGTTGATCATCTACCTCTGTGATTGACACATGTGGATGTGAAGGGCCAGCAGCCGGCTGGTAAAAGGGCAACCGCTGAAAAGTGGAAAGACCCTCAATCGGAAGGAAAATCAACACCTTTAAACATAACTTAGAGTGTTGAAGATCTCGAGTTCAAATCCCGACTCATGCATTTATTTTCCTTTTACTGTCATAAACGTATATGTGTGTGTATGTATTCTATGTTGAGAAATTAGGAAGGAATAGTGGAAGATGTTTAACCCTTAATTTCGTAATGTATCCTTTTAGATACATCAGTTGGTTTAGTTAATTTAATATTTTTAATACATCAGAAGAAAACGAACAAAAATAAACCACTTAAATGTGTGTCTAATTATACAATATACCTAATAATAACAGTTACACGAGATTCCGTTTTCACTGCGGTCCGCCACATTCAAATATCTAATAGAAGAAATTTGTGTTTTGCCAATTTAAGGGTTAATATGAATTGGTTTAAAATAGTAATAGACTCAAACATCGAATGAAGCTATTTAAGCTGGACGGCCCAGAATTATAATTGTAAACCTCAAGACAGATGACGAAAGTGATAAAAATGTTTACTTACTTTGTGTATGTGAATGTTAAAACTGATTGGTAAGTTTTGTTCTCCAGGTGGAACTCGATTGTTACGTCACTCATCTGCCCAAAAATATCCGGAGAAGAATAATCCACATACCATTTTCCATTAACCTGAAAACATAAATTATTCGTATAAGTTTGTTTGTTCTTGCGGATTGTTAATCAAACGAATTAACTTCCAATCTCTGTTGCTTACGGAACCCTTAGGCTCAGAGTTCCATTCACTAAAGCTGTACACAAGACCCTATATTCATAAATGTTTATCCAATTCTTATCTGACATGTCTAGTTCCTTAATTTTGATCAGATAAAATTAATAGCTTACTCATGTCCAGGCATTTCAGAATGTTCCTTCCTAAATTAAAAATACCGGAATAATTTCTGCTAGTGTAATGTTGCAGTGGATGGAATACTTAAAACTTATCTGTTGAATTCCATGTGGTGATGTATGACATGCGTCTGTAGATCACGAGTACAATTGTAATGATTGGAAATATGTTGCCCCATTTTATTTTCTATTTTAAGTATTATTTTCTATCACTAGATGTTTCACGATGTTAAATAATCTTCCTTTTTCTTTTTACGAACATATATTTCAATTCCAATTCTTCTCACTAAATGAATTACAATGGTTATAATATCGCTGAGGAAAATATCAAGGAGTATCTGCAAACATCAAATTTTGCTTATGATTAGTGGAGAGACTCGTGAAATTCATGGTCCATCCAGGGTATTTTCACGTGCTCCAATCGTGTCAAGTTTACCATTCCCTGATTTAATTTTAATTAGTTTAAGAATGATAGTTAAAATGATTATAAAAATAATGAATAATTTAACACCAGTAAAGGTAATTACTGTAATAGATTATGAAAACTTATTCTGCAAATTATATATAATTACATGAAGATTGATGAAATAATGCAATTCTCAATCATTATCAACATTTTTCTTCTTCACGGATTGAAGTGCAAAGCTTAATTCGTAGGGAAACCTGTTTTCTCGACCATGCTTTTTACCGTTCTATATACGTCACATATTTGAATAACTATTTTGATATCCGTTCTGAATACATTCCTTGAATATGTTGTAACAAATTTGGTTTGTATTCTTTAATTCTATCTCTTATGTTCATTATGTTAACATTTTTCCTAATATTGATAGTCTCAATGTAGTAGGCACAGTAAACATCATAGTACTAGCAAACCGTATAAATACTTGTGAAAATTCTACCTTCTCCCATACATCCGGTATGTAATACTGAATACACTGCGTTATAAATACTTGTGAAAATTCTACCTTCTCCCATACATCCGGTATGTAACACTGAATACACTGCGTTATAAATACTTGTGAAAATTCTACCTTCTCCCATACATCCGGTATGTAACACTGAATACATTGCGTTATAAATACTTGTGAAAATTCTACCTTCTCCCATACATCCGGTATGTAACACTGAATACACTGCGTTATTAATACTTGTGAAAATTCTACCTTCTCCCATACATCCGGTATGTAACACTGAATACACTGCGTTATTAATACTTGTGAAAATTCTACCTTCTCCCATACATCCGGTATGTAACACTGAATACACTGTGTTATTAATACTTGTGAAAATTCTACCTTCTCCCATACATCCGGTATGTAACACTGAATACACTGTGTTATTAATACTTGTGAAAATTCTACCTTCTCCCATACATCCGGTATGTAACACTGAATACACTGTGTTATTAATACTTGTGAAAATTCTACCTTCTCCCATACATCCGGTATGTAACACTGAATACACTGTGTTATTAATACTTGTGAAAATTCTACCTTCTCCCATACATCCGGTATGTAACACTGAATACACTGTGTTATTAATACTTGTGAAAATTCTACCTTCTCCCATACATCCGGTATGTAACACTGAATACACTGTGTTATTAATACTTGTGAAAATTCTACCTTCTCCCATACATCCGGTATGTAACACTGAATACACTGCGTTATTAATACTTGTGAAAATTCTACCTTCTCCCATACATCCGGTATGTAACACTGAATACACTGTGTTATTAATACTTGTGAAAATTCTACCTTCTCCCATACATCCGGTATGTAACACTGAATACACTGTGTTATTAATACTTGTGAAAATTCTACCTTCTCCCATACATCCGGTATGTAACACTGAATACACTGTGTTATTAATACTTGTGAAAATTCTACCTTCTCCCATACATCCGGTATGTAACACTGAATACACTGTGTTATTAATACTTGTGAAAATTCTACCTTCTCCCATACATCCGGTATGTAACACTGAATACACTGCGTTATTAATACTTGTGAAAATTCTACCTTCTCCCATACATCCGGTATGTAACACTGAATACACTGTGTTATTAATACTTGTGAAAATTCTACCTTCTCCCATACATCCGGTATGTAACACTGAATACACTGTGTTATTAATACTTGTGAAAATTCTACCTTCTCCCATACATCCGGTATGTAACACTGAATACACTGCGATATTAATACTTGTGAAAATTCTACCTTCTCCCATACATCCGGTATGTAACACTGAATACACTGCGTTATTAATACTTGTGAAAATTCTACCTTCTCCCATACATCCGGTATGTAACACTGAATACACTGTGTTATTAATACTTGTGAAAATTCTACCTTCTCCCATACATCCGGTATGTAACACTGAATACACTGCGTTATTAATACTTGTGAAAATTCTACCTTCTCCCATACATCCGGTATGTAACACTGAATACACTGCGTTATTAATACTTGTGAAAATTCTACCTTCTCCCATACATCCGGTATGTAACACTGAATACACTGTGTTATTAATACTTGTGAAAATTCTACCTTCTCCCATACATCCGGTATGTAACACTGAATACACTGCGTTATTAATACTTGTGAAAATTCTACCTTCTCCCATACATCCGGTATGTAACACTGAATACACTGTGTTATTAATACTTGTGAAAATTCTACCTTCTCCCATACATCCGGTATGTAACACTGAATACACTGTGTTATTAATACTTGTGAAAATTCTACCTTCTCCCATACATCCGGTATGTAACACTGAATACACTGTGTTATTAATACTTGTGAAAATTCTACCTTCTCCCATACATCCGGTATGTAACACTGAATACACTGTGTTATTAATACTTGTGAAAATTCTACCTTCTCCCATACATCCGGTATGTAACACTGAATACACTGCGTTATTAATACTTGTGAAAATTCTACCTTCTCCCATATATCCGGTATGTAACACTGAATACACTGTGTTATTAATACTTGTGAAAATTCTACCTTCTCCCATACATCCGGTATGTAACACTGAATACACTGTGTTATTAATACTTGTGAAAATTCTACCTTCTCCCATACATCCGGTATGTAACACTGAATACACTGTGTTATTAATACTTGTGAAAATTCTACCTTCTCCCATACATCCGGTATGTAACACTGAATACACTGCGTTATTAATACTTGTGAAAATTCTACCTTCTCCCATACATCCGGTATGTAACACTGAATACACTGTGTTATTAATACTTGTGAAAATTCTACCTTCTCCCATACATCCGGTATGTAACACTGAATACACTGTGTTATTAATACTTGTGAAAATTCTACCTTCTCCCATACATCCGGTATGTAACACTGAATACACTGTGTTATTAATACTTGTGAAAATTCTACCTTCTCCCATACATCCGGTATGTAACACTGAATACACTGTGTTATTAATACTTGTGAAAATTCTACCTTCTCCCATACATCCGGTATGTAACACTGAATACACTGTGTTATTAATACTTGTGAAAATTCTACCTTCTCCCATACATCCGGTATGTAACACTGAATACACTGTGTTATTAATACTTGTGAAAATTCTACCTTCTCCCATACATCCGGTATGTAACACTGAATACACTGTGTTATTAATACTTGTGAAAATTCTACCTTCTCCCATACATCCGGTATGTAACACTGAATACACTGTGTTATTAATACTTGTGAAAATTCTACCTTCTCCCATACATCCGGTATGTAACACTGAATACACTGTGTTATTAATACTTGTGAAAATTCTACCTTCTCCCATACATCCGGTATGTAACACTGAATACACTGTGTTATTAATACTTGTGAAAATTCTACCTTCTCCCATACATCCGGTATGTAACACTGAATACACTGTGTTATTAATACTTGTGAAAATTCTACCTTCTCCCATACATCCGGTATGTAACACTGAATACACTGTGTTATTAATACTTGTGAAAATTCTACCTTCTCCCATACATCCGGTATGTAACACTGAATACACTGTGTTATTAATACTTGTGAAAATTCTACCTTCTCCCATACATCCGGTATGTAACACTGAATACACTGTGTTATTAATACTTGTGAAATTCTACCTTCTCCCATACATCCGGTATGTAACACTGAATACACTGTGTTATTAATACTTGTGAAAATTCTACCTTCTCCCATACATCCGGTATGTAACACTGAATACACTGTGTTATTAATACTTGTGAAAATTCTACCTTCTCCCATACATCCGGTATGTAACACTGAATACACTGTGTTATTAATACTTGTGAAAATTCTACCTTCTCCCATACATCCGGTATGTAACACTGAATACACTGCGTTATTAATACTTGTGAAAATTCTACCTTCTCCCATACATCCGGTATGTAACACTGAATACACTGTGTTATTAATACTTGTGAAAATTCTACCTTCTCCCATACATCCGGTATGTAACACTGAATACACTGCGTTATTAATACTTGTGAAAATTCTACCTTCTCCCATACATCCGGTATGTAACACTGAATACACTGTGTTATTAATACTTGTGAAAATTCTACCTTCTCCCATACATCCGGTATGTAACACTGAATACACTGCGTTATTAATACTTGTGAAAATTCTACCTTCTCCCATACATCCGGTATGTAACACTGAATACACTGTGTTATTAATACTTGTGAAAATTCTACCTTCTCCCATACATCCGGTATGTAACACTGAATACACTGTGTTATTAATACTTGTGAAAATTCTACCTTCTCCCATACATCCGGTATGTAACACTGATATACACTGTGTTATTAATACTTGTGAAAATTCTACCTTCTCCCATACATCCGGTATGTAACACTGAATACACTGTGTTATTAATACTTGTGAAAATTCTACCTTCTCCCATACATCCGGTATGTAACACTGAATACACTGTGTTATTAATACTTGTGAAAATTCTACCTTCTCCCATACATCCGGTATGTAACACTGAATACACTGTGTTATTAATACTTGTGAAAATTCTACCTTCTCCCATACATCCGGTATGTAACACTGAATACACTGTGTTATTAATACTTGTGAAAATTCTACCTTCTCCCATACATCCGGTATGTAACACTGAATACACTGTGTTATTAATACTTGTGAAAATTCTACCTTCTCCCATACATCCGGTATGTAACACTGAATACACTGTGTTATTAATACTTGTGAAAATTCTACCTTCTCCCATACATCCGGTATGTAACACTGAATACACTGTGTTATTAATACTTGTGAAAATTCTACCTTCTCCCATACATCCGGTATGTAACACTGAATACACTGTGTTATTAATACTTGTGAAAATTCTACCTTCTCCCATACATCCGGTATGTAACACTGAATACACTGTGTTATTAATACTTGTGAAAATTCTACCTTCTCCCATACATCCGGTATGTAACACTGAATACACTGTGTTATTAATACTTGTGAAAATTCTACCTTCTCCCATACATCCGGTATGTAACACTGAATACACTGCGTTATTAATACTTGTGAAAATTCTACCTTCTCCCATATATCCGGTATGTAACACTGAATACACTGTGTTATTAATACTTGTGAAAATTCTACCTTCTCCCATACATCCGGTATGTAACACTGAATACACTGTGTTATTAATACTTGTGAAAATTCTACCTTCTCCCATACATCCGGTATGTAACACTGAATACACTGTGTTATTAATACTTGTGAAAATTCTACCTTCTCCCATACATCCGGTATGTAACACTGAATACACTGCGTTATTAATACTTGTGAAAATTCTACCTTCTCCCATACATCCGGTATGTAACACTGAATACACTGTGTTATTAATACTTGTGAAAATTCTACCTTCTCCCATACATCCGGTATGTAACACTGAATACACTGTGTTATTAATACTTGTGAAAATTCTACCTTCTCCCATACATCCGGTATGTAACACTGAATACACTGTGTTATTAATACTTGTGAAAATTCTACCTTCTCCCATACATCCGGTATGTAACACTGAATACACTGTGTTATTAATACTTGTGAAAATTCTACCTTCTCCCATACATCCGGTATGTAACACTGAATACACTGTGTTATTAATACTTGTGAAAATTCTACCTTCTCCCATACATCCGGTATGTAACACTGAATACACTGTGTTATTAATACTTGTGAAAATTCTACCTTCTCCCATACATCCGGTATGTAACACTGAATACACTGTGTTATTAATACTTGTGAAAATTCTACCTTCTCCCATACATCCGGTATGTAACACTGAATACACTGTGTTATTATTTTATTCTTTAATCCTCTCAGCCGATTATCTTCTCTAAATCAACTTTACGACGATTCACACCCATTAGCAAGACAAGCAAGTTTTGTAACATTCTAAATGTTATTATTTGGGATCTTTGACAGAAGTCAAGAACACAAGACGCGCTGTTAAGTATAGTAACATGCATCTATTTACTTCATGTCAGTATGGACTAAGGTCTGTTCAACTATAAGTTACTAAACCAATCACATACCTTCGTGTCTACATTAATATTTTATATGTATTATTATAGAACAGATTTTAGAAACTAAACGAGTATAATCACACTGTGCATCAACTATATGTAGATTTAAAAAATGCATACGATTCGGTTAAGAATGAGAAGTTATATAGCATCCTTTTGTTTTCTAAATTCCTAAAATGTTTTATATGTCTAAAAGGCAGAAAAAGTAGGCTGCGAGAAGGCAAATAATTTTCGGGTACTCCAGAAATTCACAATGGTTTAAAGCAAGGAGATGCACTATCTCCTCTACTATTGAAGAGGTTGCCATCAAACATATGGAGAATGAAGAATGCCTACAACTCACTTTTATTAATAAGTTGTCAGGTTACGCTGATGATACAGTATCATTGAGCGATAGCGAGGAAACATTAAGGGACGACACGCACGCTCTATTGAGTAAAATTAGAAATTGGGATTGGAAGTAAACATCAATATTACTGAATATATGATCACACACTGGAATGCGTTACATAATGGAAATAGACAAATAATAGCAGAAGAGGTAAATTTTGATGAAGTGGCTGATTTAAAATATCTACGAACAATAAAAATAGAATGAGATGCACAAAGAAATTAAACATAGCCCCAAATCCAGAAATGCATGCTATTATGTAATACGGGGGCTCTTGTCGTCCCAACTCCTTTCCAAAAACATTAATCTGAAAATACATAAAACTGTTATTCTCCTAGGTAAAATATATGGATGCGAAACATGTAACTAATACTTTAAGGGACGAAAAAAACATTACGATTATTTGAGAATAAAGTTCTTACAAAAAATATTTGGACTAAAAATAGATGAACTGACAATAGAATGGAGAAATCTGAACAATAGTCAGCTATATTACATATATATATATAGAGAGAGAGAGAGAGGGAGAGAGAGAGAGAGAGAGAGAGAGAGAGAGAGAGAGAGAGAGAGAGAGAGAGAGAGAGAGAGAGAGAGAGAGAGACTGCGAATGGCAGGACATGTGTACGGGGAATGAAAGAGTTACAAGAGTTGCAAGACGTGCATGGAAGCTTCTTGTAGGAAAACAGAAGGAAAAGGCCCAGTTGGTAGACCAAGAAGGAGGTTAGAGAATAACATTATCAAAGATTTGAGGAAAGTTGATTCTACATAGGATAATTGGAAAACATTAGGCCTTAGGCCTAGGTAGGATAAGTGTGTATGGAGAGCTTACGTTCGCGCATCCATTAACCTAGGGTTTCGATGGGGCCAGTAGATTATTTAGTGGGTAAACAAAACAATTACTGATGTAATTTATAATCATTTTATATAACTGAATTTGAAACTCGCATATATAGTGGGAAGCGAATTGGTCGAGTGTGTGTTGTAATTGATCTGTGATTTGGAAGCAAATAAATGTGACATTCTCGAACTAAAGTATTTTATCGAAATGTAATAAATATATCAGTTAGTACTGTAAATACATTGGACTTACAATACATTACTTACATTATTTTGAGTAGATAATATTTTGCTAAAGTAAATAAACATTAAGATCTTACTTAGTAAAGATTAATAGTCAAATAATTGCATTAAGTTACCTGTTCTGGCTGATAGTCAGCCTTATCACCAATGCCACATTCACAGTTGACCATATAAACAATAGAACACATCAACACAACTGCTATCGACTTCATAGTTACAGTGAAATGCTGAAATAAACAAGCAAATCACATTATTAATTTCATGTGAAACCATTTTCTTTATAAATTCATTGATCTATTGTAATTTACATAAAACACACAAAGGCATGTTGATAATCCGGTGTGCTAGTTCTGCTGTTATTTACTTGCGGATCACATAAAACACACAAAGGCATGTTGATAATCCGGTGTGCTAGTTCTGCTGTTATTTACTTGCGGATCACATAAAACACACAAAGGCATGTTGATAATCCGGTGTGCTAGTTCTGCTGTTATTTACTTGCGGATCACATTTTGATACTCAGCTGACTAGAGGAAACTTGATGCAACTGGAAGCCCCTGGATTGCTTTTTATTAATATAAGTTTAGTGCTTCCATTATGTTAAAAAAATTGGCACTAAATGTAAGTCTTGTTGGTAGCTGTGTGCGACAATATATTTTATCCATGTCTGGTACTCAAATCAGAGGCACTATGGAATGTTTAATATATTTGAAATATAGCAATGTCAATCGAGAAACAAACATGTGACATTGCTGATTGTTGCTATTCATATAGAAAAACAACACAAAAAATGTGTGAATTTGTAATTTGCATTGTAAATGTATGAATCGTGTCTTGTTTGGGGTGGTGGTGTACAACTTTGAATCGCTATATTGTGCACTAGATATCAAGGTCAGATTCCTTACAATACTGGTTTACATGTTTTGAGAAGACGTTCACTTTTGTTGGGGTTTTGGGTTTTAGATATGGACGTTACACCTGACAGTTCATGTTTCGTCGGGAGTAAGTCTACTTTCGGGCACCTTCAATCGCCTCCTCCATACTTCCGGTTACCTTCGTAATCACGATACACACTATCGCTCTGTTAACAATTTACCATGGACTAATTATCCTCTCCTCTCGTTTGAAGAAACCAGTACACTTCAGTTACATTAAGTGTTTGACAAAATGACATAAATTGAGGATATATCTCATTATTAACAAGATATCGGAAGGCTCAAAACAGGAGCTGCTGTCTTTTGAACAAACACACTTTGTTATGATTATCTATGTTGAAAGGAAAAATTAGTGATTTTCAGGCGAATTAAACAATAAAACAACTTGAAGTTTTAAAAATACTTACACTAACTGCAATGTAACTTCCTCTTTACAGCATTGTGCTTTTTTAAATAAATGTATATTCATATGCATCCATTCATCAAAAGACAAACTTTTCTGATATTATAAAAAATGTGTGTTCCTCGTAGATTGAAGACATATATATATTGTAACAAGGGAACTGCAAATCAATGCATGCCGAAATCTACCTTGGAATTTTTCCAAGAGAACCCTTGTGATGTACCAAGGTTGTGCCCAAAACAGTATGTCACTTTTAAGTCCAAAACACAAAAATCGAGGCCAGAATCCAACAAGTCACGCAACGGTTGACTTCAGGTAACAAATTATTAAAATGCATCGTTGTGTTTTATGGGTATCGTAATCACTGAGATACACACGAGATGGATTCGAAAATATTGTAACAATTTTCCAATAATTGTTTTGGCAGACATTTCCATTACCTGTGAGCAAAATGTCTGAAAATGTTGAGGGAAAATATTATTCAAAAGGTTCTTGATATCCTAAACATCCTGAACACATATTTTGTCATTAAAAAAATACAAATTAAACATGCACAGATGAGCGTAATTGTTATATATAAAGATGCTAACAAGCTACTAGTTTTTAAGTTGAAGTGTGAATTAATTTTATGAAAATAAAAAGTAGTATTCGATCGATTCAAATTTGGATCGATATGCTGCGACTGTTCAAAAAGTTGCTGCATCAATTGCAAAATTAAATATGATATTTTGTATAGTGGTAGTGCGGTTAAATTCAAATTTAATATATGCATTAGAGTTTTAAACAAATGTATAACAGTACCTGATGTCTCAGTCGTCCTCAGTTTCATAATGTATTGTAATAACATTAACATATGCGGTATACACTTCTTCCTTCCTTCCTTCCTTCCTTCCTTCCTTCCTTCCTTCCAAGCCTGTTACGATCCTATAGAAAATTGTCCCTCTAGCGTTTCATAGGACGGCCCAGTGATCTTCGTCCTCTTGGTATATAATTATAAACAGCTTTGGGGATCCGATTTCAATTCATTCTTTCAAGATGCTGTTTCCAATTTAGTTGGTACTTGCGGTATATACTTTGTAAGTAAAGTACATAAATGCTTCTATCTCTTGTACAAATTCCCATATCTGTGTACTGATTTAGGTTCATTCCTGGATTCTAGAACACATGTTGTCCAAATTCGTCTATGAATTCTAGATATTTGCTGAAATTTACATTCAATACTTACACAAAACTAATATAATTAGACAGCGAAGTGTTGAATAATACTGTATATGTTATTGACTAAGAGAAAAACAATTCTATAAACACAAGAGTGCCCTAGAAGAACGACAGTTTCATTGTTGCGCCTAGCAACGCGGCACGAATTGTTGGCAAAACCCCTTCTCCGCCTTGGAATAATGCAAAGCCCATCCTGTCTACTGTGTAACAGCAACATAGATATGGACGGACTCAACCTCACATCCTGCAGAAACAGAGAGACATAGAACGCTGCTGGGAGGAAGATTCAAACTGTGAACACAACTGTTTATCTGCTGTTTGTCACCATAATCATCAATATTCACGCGTTAAGCCCATGTGGCTTGTTCTAGTCTCGTAGATGCTCATTCAAAAATTTAATCCACCTCTATTTCGGTCTACCAACAATCCTGCGCCCTTTTGGTTTGTAACTAAATATAATACGCTTTCAGCTTTCTTTCTTTGAACATTTTCTTTCCAATTACTTCTAGCTTCTCTTATTTTCTCTAAAAGATTAAAACCATTTAGCTCACTTCTATTATCTTCAGTTGTTATTTTATGTAAGAGTATGCAACCAACTGCACTCATTTCATTCTGCTGTTTATTATTTCATTACCGAAATACCAGCCATTACATAAATAATATAAAATATGTTATTCAAACCAACTATTTCTTTAACATTTTAAAGGACATAGAATACTGCAACCTAGTTTATTATTTATCATATACCACTCATCATAGTTACATATCCCTCGAGTTTTAAAACCTTAATTGGTGCAAAAATAAACTCGTACTCGTCTTTATCAAATAATGGCTCGACCAGTCCTATGTTATGGGAGTGAAACGTGGACTATGAGGACGAGAGATGAAAGCAGACTAACAGCTTGTGAGATGAAATTTATGCGCCGAACAGCTGGCTACATAAAATGGGATTGAAAGAAAAATGTAGAAATCCTTCAAGAACTTAATGTGTCACCATTACTGAACTACATCCCCAGATATCAGCTAAACTGCAAGGAACATGTCTCAAGAAT
This sequence comes from Diploptera punctata, assembly GCA_030220185.1. Taxonomy (NCBI): domain Eukaryota; kingdom Metazoa; phylum Arthropoda; class Insecta; order Blattodea; family Blaberidae; genus Diploptera; species Diploptera punctata. The sequence continues at coordinate 53,132 of JASPKZ010004213.1, read as the reverse complement.
AGCTAGACCAGGATCCACAAGGCAATAATGAACTACAGCGTGATTATAAAGTCCCAGTACATTTTAAAGAAATCGCTTACATATCGTATTTCTGTTACATCCATTCGAAAGATACAAATATGTTCACCATTGAAGAGTGTATAGAGATTGTTGCTGCGCGTTTAAGAGGCCAGTCGTACGAAGATCATAGAGACTGATTCCAAAGGAAACCATCACGGGAGACGTGTATCTTGATATGTTGCAACTTTTCTTACAGCCACAGTTACAGCAAGATGGTATCATTGATACAGTGGTGTTGCAACAAGATGGAGCACCACCACACTTTGCTCTGGCTATACGCGGGAATCTCAATGACAGGTTTACCAAAAGGTGGATTGGAAGAGCATCTCCTCGTATCTGGGCATCTCGTTTGCCAGACCTCGCACTCCTGGACTTTTTTGCTTGGGGGTTCATCAAGCAACAGTTGTACAGAACCAAGTTTCCTAATCTGCAAGTGCTGAAAGAACGCATACGCCAAGCGAGTGAAATGATTACAGAGGATATGTTGGTGCATGTTTTCCGGGCGACGGTGCGTCGTTGGGAAACATGTTTTGAGATTGATGGAGGTTATGTTGAACACTAACTTGATAGTTGAAACTACCTTATAATTTTTGTTTTATTTGCGCTACATTATCCACAAAATGTACTGGGACTTTATAATCACACTGTACTGTCCAAATGGGAAATGGTCACTTGGTCGACCTATGAAAAGATGACACGAAAACCGCTTTCTCAGGCCGTAACAGTTCATCTAGGACTAATACCTGGCAGGATGATGATGCAACGTGATATAGGTTAATTTAATTTTCTCTTTTAATTCCTCACAATTTTTACAATAATGTTGAGAACTGACACACTTTCTAAGGAACACGACTGTATGATTGTGTCTAGCACAACATACAAAAGCTATCTATTAATGTGTTAAACTTTACAATACTCACAGCTGTTTGTAGAGTGGAGAGTAGATTTGTTATGCTGTGTTCAGTAGAAGGTGTTTCCTATTTTATAGTCACCCAAGTTTGGAAGAATATATTAATTTTGTGGAAAACGACATATTTTGTGACATAATGTATATATCATGTCACCTGCTGTGTGATATGCATATCTTTAAGCTTGTTAACAAATTATGAAAATTGTAATTAATAATAAAATCACCCCATAATCGCAATTTTAACCTTCGGTGCAAGTAAGGACAGAAGTATCAGTTCAGTGTTCTTTAAAACACATTTTAATTATTTACTCAACACTTAATCATAAAGTTTCACTTCAATACTTAGATACAATTTTATTTACCAACTTTACAGTTGAAATAATTCTAATTAAAAGAATATTTAGCAATTGCTACTAGTTTCTCCAAAGAGTATGGATTGAAAGAACAAGTTATATTAGTGAATTTCGCTCACAGATATTGCATATGAAGAACTATACCAGGAACAATAATGTGTTACGTTGTAAAAGTCTTTTACCAGGATTTGCTCTATAACGATGACGTGAATGTATAGGCTATGTTATTATGGATGGTAACGAAAAATACGAAATCTGTAATTATGAGAGAAAAAGTAAACAGGAAAAATGAGATGAAAAGCTGTGTTTATCTTCTTAGTTTACGTATTTATTTTAGTTTGATATTGACTTTGTTTACATACGACGTTTACTTAATTTAATAGACAGTCCATTGGAAGTAATACTTTGCTGTAATATCATCAAGAGACTGCACAGTGTAGACCGTTCCATCTAACTCGAGACATGACATACAAAACTTGCCCAGAAAACCTTAAGTGTGGGGTAAGGGCCCTTGACAGTAGGAAGAACCTTGTTTATTAGCTGTAATGAAAATATTAGCCCTGAATCTGAAGTCAGTTGAATAATTATGTGCCAAATGCAGTTCCTTAAAACCGGAACAACATTAAAATACTGTTAAAATAATCCGATTATGTATCTGGTAAACGTACTCTTGTTAATATGAATTAATATTATGTTTAACTCGAATAATATTCTCAACGTGTTGGAAAGTTAGCACTTATTTATTGTGAATATTCAGAATAATCAAATCAATAGAAATATTATATTTATTTAAAGAACTTCCTATTACAATGATCTCGGTGTTCGCTCCACACCCGACATTTGTTCTCCTGAGTAGCATCAATTAGATCAAGAGCTAACAAATCTTTCACTGTCACTTCCTCCTAAATTAATGTATTGGTAATTAATTAATAAATTGATAACTATATCCACAGTTAAGGAATCTATCGACACGATTATGTGTCCAACCATAACCACAATAATATGCATCCATCCATAGTAATTCTGCCCGAAGGCAGGCCTTTCACTGCAATCATAGCATTTTCATGCAATGCTTTGCAGCTTTACTAGGGAATTATAGGTGTGGTAGCTTCCCTTTGCTTTCCACAAAAAAATAAAACAAAATAATAATAATTTTAAACTGACCCAAACCCTCTGGCGGCACTATGGCCCTGGGGTCGACTCAGCCTCTAACGGAAATGAGTACCAGACGATTGTTCTGGGGTAAAGGCGGCCGTCACGCAGGGCTGACAACCCGGCTGACATAAAGTGCCGATTGTCTAGAAAAAGTGGGAGCCTTAACCTCCTACTACCCCAAGGGCCTCCGGGCCTCTTGTGGGATCACTTTACTTGGGGGCACGCCGTAGCGTAGTGGTTAAGGCACTGAGCTACAAGCCGGAGGGTCCAGGGTTCAAGTCCCGTTGGGGTCAGGATTTTTAAACTGACCCAAACCCTCTGGCGGCACTATGGCCCTGGGGTCGACTCAGCCTCTAACAGAAATGAGTACCAGACGCTTGTTCTGGGGGTAAAGGCGGCCGTCACGCAGGGCTGACAACCCGGCTGACATAAAGTGCCGATTGTCTAGAAAAAGTGGGAGCCTTAACCTCCTACTACCCCAAGGGCCTCCGGGTCTGTTGTGGGATCACTTTACTTTACTTTTACTTTAATAATAATAAAAACAATAATAATCATAAAATTAGTAATAGTTTTGATAATAATTATAATATTAATAATACTAATATTAATAAATAATAATAATATAATACTAATACTAATAATAAATATAATTATAATAAAATATTAATAATAATTATAATAATTTCAAAAAATATTAAACTGAAAATATATAAAACTATTATTCTACCAGTTATATATGTGCAAAACATGGACTCTTACTTTAAGGGAGGAAAGGAGATTACAAGTATTTGAGAATAAAGTACTTAGGAACATTTTTGGACCAAAGAGAGATGAATAGACAGGTGAATGGAGAAGACTACATAACAATGAACTACATGGTCTTTATAGGAAGCCAGATATAATAAGAACAGTTAAGTCTCGTAGACTGCGATGGGCAGGACATGTTGCACGTATGGGGGATGAAAGACTTGCATGGAAGCTTCTTGTAGGAAAGCCAGAGGGAAAACGCCCAGTTGATAGACCAAGAATGAGGTGGGAGAATAACATTAACTATGATTTGAGGTGGGCACGCCGTAGCGTAGTGGTTAAGGCACTGCGCTACAAGTCGGAAGGTCGAGGGTTCAAGTCCTGGTGGGGTCAGGATTTTTAAACTGACCAAAACCTTCTGGCGGCACTATGGCCCTGGGGTCGACTCAGCCTCTAACGGAAATGAGTACCAGACGCTTGTTCTGGGGTAAAGGCGGCCGTCACGCAGGGCTGACAACCCGGCTGACACCAAGTGCCGATTTTCTAGAAAAAGTGGAACCTTAACCTCCTACTACCCCAAGGGCCTCCCGAGGCCTGTAGTGGGATTACTTTACTTTACTTATGATTTGAGGGAAGTAGATTATACAGGGGATGATTGGAAAGCATTAGCTCAGGATAGGGATGTATGGAGAACTACGGGTTCGATAGTGCCAGTGAGTAAGTAAGAGTAAGTAAATATTATAATATTAATTATAATAATTATAATAGTAATAATGTTAATAATAATAATAATAATAATAATAATAATAATAATAATAATAATAATAATAATAATAATGTAAATCATAATAGTACAATTTATATTAAAATGTATTAATAAAATAGTCGGCTGCGGTAGTGTAACATTTACTACCCTGATACAGCTTCATATATTTTGTAATTCGCCAAAAATATTTTATTGTATTCCAAAATTTCCGTCGATTTACGATCACTTGATTTGCAATAAAATACCGTGATAATATATTTATTATTTTAAATATGTCCACCGCTGTGGTCTCGAGGTAGCGTGCTGCCTTGTCACGCAGCGGCCCCGGGTTCGATCCCTGGTCGGGGCAGTTTTTCTAGGTGAGGTATTTATCGGGGTTTTTCCTCACCTATAAGACAAATGCTAGGAAAACTTTAAGGCCCAAACGGTCCCCGAAATCATGTGGCCATCATCATCATCCTTATCATCCTTCACCGGTATGGAAAGTAACGGGAAGCTACCACACCTACAATTCCCTGGAAGCTCCAAAGCATAGCATGAAAATGCTATGATTGCAGTGAAAGACCTGCCTTCGGGCAGAATTACTGTGGATGAATGGATTCTAAATATGTTTCCATTTAATTCCAATTCCATTTGTGGAATAAAGATGTACTTCTGTTCGTGCTAGTGATTCGTCTCGACAAATGAGCTCCTCCTGATGTTGTACTTCTGTTCGTGCTAGTGATTCGTCTCGACAAATGAGCTACACCGGATGTTAATGTTTAACGTTATTCATCTGTCAATCTCAAAATGTTTTCATTTGTTATTATAAACAATACAATGTTTTAACCAAAAACACCATTTAGACGCAGTCAACTCCATCTCATGCAAATAATAAATGTATGGCGGAAAATAAACATCAGAGAATAGAATATTAATTAATTCCTAATTTATTTTGACTACTTAACTCATGCCCCAATGACCAATCACGTTTCAATAATTTCTGTTTTACAACCAATCAGAGTCGTGTTTCACGAAATATTTATCAGTGTTATATTTACCATATTAAAGAAAGCTCCTCCTTTTTAATATTCTGAACAGGTCTGACCATTATTTTGCAGTGACTGAGCCCATGAGAAATACGGCTACCAGATTGTATATATAGTGCATGAATGTCAACACATGCCGCATGCGGGAGTTAATATAAACATATTTGTAGCAATTTATTATACCACCAAAAAAGAAACCACTGTTTGCACTTTCTTAAATGTATTTTTTCCCAGGTAACAATCCAGAAAAATATAATTGTCATATTTACATCATACGACTTCAGAAATGAATTAATATACAGTTTGATGTGTTTCATTTTTTCTCCACTAGAGAGCATTGTTACAATATTGCGTTCCTTTGACAATAAATAGTATGATCTGGTTGCAGTGATAAACAAAAGAAGCAGATGAAGCTACCTATAGCTTCTCATTTGTTTTCAAACATCGCCGTTTACATTAAATATATAAATATTTTAAAATAACTATAGTTAAATAATGATTTGTGAGTAAACAGCTTAATTTTATTCGTTAAATTGTCCTAACAAATGCCACTCTTGATTTCCAAATTCTCTAGATGAATTCACTGCTCACTTCGTGAGTCGTGAATTTATCGATAATTTGGAAATCACTCGTGGCATTACTTATGATAATTTGACAAGTCTGAGATCATAATAGAATAATTATAGTAATTATCATTGCTATAAATGTAATTTTGTAAACTTCTTTATACTAATACCAGTAAATATTTGCAAAAAGTTTAGCTAAGTCACATACAGTGTAAAACACAAACGTAATGCATTTTATCGAAATTGATTGATTGTGACCATTAGTATGTTTCATAACAAGTATGGCGTCTGGTAAATTTTCAAATAAATAATTTAAAATGGAGACAAGTAACTTTGACTGTCAGAAATTCAATTTTTCAAATTATTTTTTGATATGTAAAACGAACTTTCATTTTTATTTCTAAGAAAAGTGCATTTAATTATGTCGATATGACTTAGAACGTGACACCTTATCGTTCGTGTTTGCCCTACAAATGCCCTTCATCAATATAACCTTCAGTACGTTTGTTGCTTGTATTTTTTATCCTGTTTCCTTCATAATAAATCACACAACTATTTGTGATAATGACATTTGGAATTCACGTATATCACCAAAAAAGAAACGAAATATACCAGAATGTCTCTGGTAACATAGATACTTCATCTATAAAAATAACTGTTCCAAAGACATCGGCTGAGCTGCCAATGGTGAGCAATTCTGAGGTTGTTCGTTTCTCGACGGGAACCAATATTTACCAAATATATCGATAGTTAACGCAAGTTGCAAACATTTTAAATTATGTTTATGCTTAATCAAAATGTTTAGTGGCGCTATCCCTCATTCAGTCCACCCATTGTTTCTGTAGTTCACAATTGAGTAATAAATACAGCAAAGACAATCGTGAAGAAAATATATATATTTCCTTACGTTTAGGTATATTTGGTTATGTTAAGTTGCGATTTCGTTATTTCAGTTGACATTTAGTTAACGTTAGGAACATATGAGTGTGGACATTCGGATAATGGGGAGTACAATAATGTTAAGAGGCATCTGCAGCGATTTTACTTTTTTTTTTGTAATAATGTTATTAGAAAACCCCACGAGTGTGCGATGATTCCTTATTACTTTCTTGTATTAGCGTATTTCGATTCGTTTTTGTTCATCGTAATAATACTAATGATAATAATGATAATAATAATTATTATTATTATAATGCTTTATTTTAACTGGCAGAGTTAAGGCCATGGGGCCTTCTCCTCCACTCAACCAGCGAATAGTAGAATTATACAAAAATTACATACTTATTACAATTTTAAGATACTATTAAAATTCAGACTAAACAAAATACGATAATCATGTGATCTAATACTAGCTAATACTAACAAAAACATAGAATATAATAAAATTAAAATGATATAAAATAAAGTAAGTAGCTTCCTAGATGATTATTTATAGAATGTTGTATATAGTTGTTATGCAGTTAATGTTTTCATTGTGTCGAACTTAAGATATCAGTTAATTTGGATTTAAATAATGATAGCGATTGACAGTCCCTGACATGACTGGGAAGTGAGTTCCATGCTCTAGTCATAGATATTGTGTAAGATTCAGAGTATAGAGAGGTCCTGTGTTGTGGTATCAAAAGTAAAAAAGAGTCTTGTGATCTTGTTCCTAAATTGTAATGAGCCGATGAATTTTGAAAACGTGCGTGTTGTTAAATAACTTGGTAAATATATGTGCAGAATTTGGAATAGTAAGGTATGTGAATGTAAAGTTCTTCTGTCATTTAGGCGTAGCCATGATAAGGCCTGAAATGAAGGAGACACGTGGTCATAACGACGGAGATTGAATATAAATCGAATGCACGCATTATGAGCACGCTGTAGTCTGTCAGATAGATCAGTTGTCAGATTAGTCAGTAATATGTCGCAGTAGTCGAAGTGTGGGATTACAAGAGTCTGTACAAGCATTTGTTTTAATTTTGTAGGAAGGAAGTTTTTTAAACTATTTAGGGAGTGAATAAATGAGAACACTTTCTTGCAGGTATTATTCAGCTGAAGTTTCTAGTCTAGGTGCTGGTCCAAGTAAATACCCAGATTTTTTATTACTGATGTAGGGGATGTTTTATTGAGCGAGAGGCTAAAAGGCGTACTATTAAATTGTAAGCATCAGAAAGAGCAGACCATTTAAAAAGAGCAAAACATGAAATGAATATAATTCTATTGCCGAAACATCCATCCATCCATCCATCCATCCCTCCATCCATCCATAGTAATTCTGCCCGAGGTTTATTAGTTTATTTGGCAGCTACCGACTTCACAGAAACTTACTTACTTACTCACTGGCACTATCGAACCCGTAGGTTCATGGCCGCGCGGACATAAGCTCTCCATACATCCCTATCCTGAGCTAATGCTTTCCAATCATTCCCTGTATAATCTACTTCCCTCAAATCATAGTTAATGTTGTTCTCCCACCTCATTCTGGGTCTACCGACTGGGCGTTTTCCTTCTGGCTTTCCTACAAGAAGTTTCCATGCACGTCTTTCATTCCCCATACGCGCAACATGTCCTACCAATCGCAGTCTATGGGACTTAACTGTTCTTATATCTGGCTTCCTATAAAGACCATGTAGTTCATTGTTATGTAGTCTTCTCCGTTCACCTGTCTGTTCATCTCTCTTTGGTCCAAAAATTTTCCTAAGAACTTTATTCTCAAATACTCGTAATCTCCTTTCCTCCATTAAAGTAGGAGTCCATGTTTCGCACCCATATAATATAACTGGTAGAATAATAGTTTTATATATTTTCTTCATAGAAACTATTAAACTTAATTGGAATATGAATAGTAATACGGTTAGACGCAATAATTTACAATTATATAAAGTGTTGACTGGCGAGTCGTGTGTCCAGACATTGTACAATTATATAAAGTGTTGACTGGCGAGTCGTGTGTCCAGACATTGTAAATATTTTCACAGGTTTTTATTTTCAAATATCAATTCTAACGTAAAAACAATTGACTGAAAAATATATAAAACAGTTATTCTCCCGGTTAGGCCTATGTTATATGGATGCGAAACATGGGCTTGTACTTTAAAGGAACACAAAATATTATGAATATTTGAAAATAAAGTCCTTAGAAAATTTTTGGAACAAAGGTAGAAAAACAGATAGGCAAATCGAGTAGACTACATTACAGTGAGCCGCGGAAACCAGATGTAATAACGGTTAGGTGTCATAGACTGCGATTGGCAGGACATGTGGCACGAATGGGGTATCAAGGAGGGGTATGGAAGTTTATTTTAAGAACAACAGAAGGAAAACTTACAATTGGTAAACCAGGAATGAGATAGGGAATAACATTAACGAAGATTTGAGAGAATTAGATTATACAGGGAATGATTGGAAATCATTTGCTCTGGATAGGGATACGTGGAGAACTTATATCCGCGCGGCCACTTATCTACGGATTCGACAGTGCCAGTGGCCGGGTGGGAGATGACAAGCCTTTTATCTACCCACTTTGAATATCTAATTACAATAAATATTAATAAAACACTATATTAAACGTATTAACTTTAGAGATGTAATTATCACTTGATTATTTTACTCGTAAATATGAAAATAAAGGGGGACTATTTCCTGTCATGACTACAAAGGTTAGGGACTATGTCCTGTCATGACTACAAAGGTTAGGGACTATGTCCTGTTATGACCACATAGGTTAGGGACTATTTCCTGTCATGACCACATAGATTAGGGACTATTTCCTGTCATGACCACAAATGTTAGGGACTATGTCCTGTTATGACCACATAGGTTAGGGACTATGTCCTGTCATGACCACATAGGTTAGGGACTATTTCCTGTTATGACCACATAGGTTAGGGACTATGTCCTGTTATGACCACATAGGTTAGGGACTATGTCCTGTTATGACCACATAGGTTAGGGACTGTTTCCTGTCATGACCACAAATGTTAGGGACTATGTCCTGTCATGACCACATTGGTTAGGGACTATGTCCTGTTATGACCACATAGGTTAGGGACTATGTCCTGTTATGACCACATAGGTTAGGGACTATGTCCTGTCATGACCACAAAGGTTAGGGACTATTTCCTGTATGACCATATAGGTTAGGGACTATGTCCTGTTATGACCACATAGGTTAGGGACTATGTCCTGTCATGACCACAAAGGTTAGGGACTATTTCCTGTTATGACCACATAGGTTAGGGACTATGTCCTGTTATGACCACATAGGTTAGGGACTATGTCCTGTTATGACCACATAGGTTAGGGACTATTTCCTGTCATGACCACAAATGTTAGGGACTATGTCCTGTCATGACCACATAGGTTAGGGACTATGTCCTGTTATGACCACACAGGTTAGGGACTATGTCCTGTTATGACCACATAGGTTAGGGACTATGTCCTGTTATGACCACATATGTTAGGGACTATGTCCTGTTATGACCACATAGGTTAGGGCCTATGTCCTGTTATGACCACTAGGTTAGGGACTATGTCCTGTTATGACCACATAGGTTAGGGACTATGTCCTGTTATGACCACATAGGTTAGGGACTATGTCCTGTTATGACCACTAGGTTAGGGACTATGTCCTGTTATGACCACTAGGTTAGGGACTATGTCCTGTCATGACCACATAGGTTAGGGACTATGTCCTGTCATGACCACATAGGTTAGGGACTATGTCCTGTTATGACCACATAGGTTAGGGACTATGTCCTGTTATGACCACATATGTTAGGGACTATGTCCTGTCATGACCACATAGGTTAGGGACTATGTCCTGTTATGACCACATAGGTTAGGGACTATGTCCTGTTATGACCACTAGGTTAGGGACTATGTCCTGTTATGACCACTAGGTTAGGGACTATGTCCTGTTATGACCACATCGGTTAGGGACTATGTCCTGTTATGACCACATAGGTTAGGGACTATGTCCTGTTATGACCACTAGGTTAGGGACTATGTCCTGTTATGACCACATAAGTTAGGGACTATGTCCTGTTATGACCACTAGGTTAGGGACTATGTCCTGTTATGACCACTAGGTTAGGGACTATGTCCTGTTATGACCACATAGGTTAGGGACTATGTCCTGTTATGACCACTAGGTTAGGGACTATGTCCTGTTATGACCACATAGGTTAGGGACTATGTCCTGTTATGACCACTAGTTAGGGACTATGTCCTGTTATGACCACTAGGTTAGGGACTATGTCCTGTTATGACCACATAGGTTAGGGACTATGTCCTGTTATGACCACATAGGTTAGGGACTATGTCCTGTTATGACCACTAGGTTAGGGACTATGTCCTGTTATGACCACATAGGTTAGGGACTATGTCCTGTTATGACCACTAGGTTAGGGACTATGTCCTGTTATGACCACATAGGTTAGGGACTATGTCCTGTTATGACCACTAGGTTAGGGACTATGTCCTGTTATGACCACTAGGTTAGGGACTATGTCCTGTTATGACCACTAGGTTAGGGACTATGTCCTGTTATGACCACATAGGTTAGGGACTATGTCCTGTTATGACCACATAGGTTAGGGACTATGTCCTGTTATGACCACATAGGTTAGGGACTATGTCCTGTTATGACCACTAGGTTAGGGACTATGTCCTGTTATGACCACATAGGTTAGGGACTATGTCCTGTTATGACCACATAGGTTAGGGACTATGTCCTGTTATGACCACATAGGTTAGGGACTATGTCCTGTCATGACCACATAGGTTATGGACTATGTCCTGTCATGACCACATAGGTTAGGGACTATATCCTGTCATGACCACATAGGTTAGGGACTATGTCCTGTTATGACTACATAGCTTATAAGAGTGGTTAGTTTTAACCAGCTATAAACCACCGATTATCAAAGTTTTAAGGAGCGATACACCACCGATGACCAACGATGACCAGCGATATATCACCGATGAACATCGATAAACCACGGTCCGGATTTATCCTTTACTTATTTAACAGCGAAAATAATAAAAAGGACGCTCTCTGGATTTCACCTACGTTAGATTAATTGATTTGTGTTACAGTAATTGATTTAGGTTTGGTTAGCTTTTACGTTCCTTGCTTTTTAAATGTTATTTGATACGTTAAATAAATTACCTCTTCATATCTGTTATTCTATGAAAAATTCAAAATGTCGGACGGTTACCACGTAAAATCATATTTCCAAAAGTTCATTTCATGTTAATTATACATATTTAGGTGGCGGTTACATCTCTTAGGAAAATTGATTCATTAACACATTACAATACTTTAAATTACATCAAAATTGGCTTAAGTCGCGTAAGTAAAAAGCTTGTCTTGTACAACCCAACCGTGCCAGTAAGTAAATTATTTACGAACCTCTTGAAGGTTCACGATCTCAATCTAATTTGAAAATAAGAGAAAACTGATTACTCAAGTCCATTAATATTCTTATGAAATAATTATATAGACGTGGTATGTTGATATGTTAGTGACACGTGTTTATATTAATGTTATTATGTTAATATTCGACAAATTAATTTATTGCATAGTGTTGTAAACACTATGTCTGTCTGTCTGTTCGTATTCTATGCACGGCCATGCCGTTGATCCGATTTTGATAGTTTTTTTTTTCAAAATGTTCAGGAGATTCCCGGGATGAACATAGGCTATAAGGGAGTTGTAATACTCAACCCCTTCACCCTTAAAAATCACCCTTTGTAGCGAAAAACATGAAATAATGTCTCTATTTTGACGCTTAAATAGCTTACGCTGCCTAAACCATAACAAATACACCAAATTATTGTATATGGAATTGAATATCTCAAAACACCTCTACAAAAAAGTCAGTGGCAGCACATGTTTATCTTTCACGGATAACACACAATAATCATTTTTGTCTTTCATTGATGCCAAGAAGATCGGGATAAGCTGATTCCCGGGCAAGCATAACAGCTCACGGCTGGTGGTAAGAACACATTAACATTTATTTAGGAGTAGCAGCGCACGCCGGGTATTAGCTAGTTTTACCAATAAATCTTCCAGACTTAGAATCATCCCATTTCGGGCAAGGGCCTCCTGCCACTGCAGGGTCGCTTACGTTATATCTCCGGGTTAGCCAATCCCTTGGGTCTATCACTTAACTTTTTTATGGATTGCTTCCATCTTTGTCTGTCTTGCGCTATTCTAGTCCACAGTGTACCTAGATGAGATTTGAACACTTCACTCCAACGCTATTTTTGTCTTCCCACTTTCCTTTTCCCTAGTCTGGGTTCCCACATAGTCACTGTATAATCCTCCAAACTACATTCAACCAATCCATTTTATTACTAAATTGATTACCTGTATTTGTCACAGTGTGTGGATAAACTAACCGATTTGCCGGTAGTGCCCTTGTATTTATTTATTCCAGTCTTCAATTAGACATGGAAAGTATTTAATTATATCTGAGTCTAGAATTTTCATAAGTAACGCCACGAGAGATTTCAAAATTATCGATAGGTTCACGAGTCACGAATTGACGAGTGAAAATATCCAGAGAATTTGGAAATCAAGAGTGGCATTTGTAGGTACTATTTAACGAATGAAACTAAGCTGTTTACTCACAAATCATTGTTTAAATATATTTGTTTTAAAATATTTAAAATTATATTTAATGGCCATCGCAATCATCATCATTCATATTCATCTTAGGTTAAACTTAGGATTAGGGACTCTCCTGGCGCACCATTATCATCATCCATCATATCATCGGGGCAACGTAACCCCGCCTTCCAGGCTCCCCAACCTCAGAAGTGGGTTACAAGTACGCCATGCCAGGAGAGAAACCAGGAATGTCGAAAGACAAAACCTGGGACATTAAAAAAAATATTTAATGTAAACGGCGATGTTTGAAAACAAATGAGAAATGTTTGGTTATGCTTCTTTTATTTATCCCCTGCAACTCGATCATATTATCTATTGTCAAATAGGATAACAATATTGTAAGAATGCACCCTAGTGAAGATCAAATGAAACACATCAAACTGTATGTTATAACGAACATTATAGGTTATTAATTATTTTTTTATGAAACAAATCCGTAAAATCTTATTTAAAAACAATAATTTTTATTGAACGTACAATTATCAAATGTGTAGTTCGAATGAATCTGTTCATTATTTGTTAATTTCAGCATATTTGATCGAGAGCCAGACACTGCAAAATAATCCTCTGATCTGTTTAGAATATTCAAAAGGAAGAGCTTTATTTAATGTGATAAACAGAGTAGATAAATATCGAGATCAAACACGACTGTGATTGGTTGTAAAACAAAATTAATTGAAACGTGATTAGGTCATTGACTCCCTTTTGGGACATGAGTTAAATAATCCATACAATTACTTTTATTTCTAGGATTTAAAAGTTTAAATAAAAATAATACAAATTAAGAAGTCAAATAATATATTAATGATATATTGATCTCCATTCGCCCCGCTGTGGGACGTGGGCGCTCCGCTAGTTACAAATGTCTTAGCAAAGACCAACATGTCAACTCTTATTTATTTACAAATGTCAGATGTAGTTAGTACGTCACCTGGGGCGACATCTAGTAGTTAACTAAGGAATTATTTGGTTGAATTTAATATCGCTTAAATTTTTGTCACGTATTTTCTTATTCTATTTGAGCTCAATCCACGAGCTCGAATATCTTCACCATCGGGACCCACCGCTTAAAATATCTACCGGAGTAATTACTCTTTGGAGTTTTCCATTCAAAAAGTATATCGGTCCCGGTCGTGTTAGAACCCTCGACCTTCGGGACTAGAGCCAAGAAACTTAACCTCTAGACCGCCGATGCCATAAATTTATAAAAATGACTATAATATAAATAAAATGTGATAAATTTGTGAATGTTCTACCGGCACCCAGTTATTCACCCGAAGTTGCAAGTAGTTATAAATATTGAAGATAAAGGCAGATGTTTTGACATAATATATTAATTATATCACATGTTGTAAGGTTTGCATATTTGTTTCATAAAATTGCATTAAACTTGTCGGGAAAAACATATACATATAACCTTGTAAATAAATAATTTTCTGGACACAAATTATCTTATTTTACACTTCAGTAAACATAAGTCTTATTTCATTACATGAAAATAAAATTTAAAATATTAATCAATTGAGTTGGTGTTTACTTGATGAAAATCCATATTTATTAATTAAATAAAAATAAAACGTAGTTTTATTTGATTTTCATATTTATTATATAATTCAGTGACAGCTGTTTCGGTACACTGTACCTTCTTCAGACATGTTAACAAATTATGAATTGTGTTCCAACTGATCTAAGCAACAATACAACAATATTAGATCAGTTGGAACACAATTCATAATTTGTTAACATGTCTGAAGAAGGTACAGTGTACCGAAACAGCTGTCACTGAATTATATAATAAATATGAAAATCAAATGAAACTACGTTTTATTTTTATTTAATTAAAACTTAAAATGTTATGTGATATTCGTATTTATTAGAATATAAATTCGTAACAGCTGTTTCATACCTTCTTCAGACATGATTACTAATGAACAGATTTTATCTAATATATAAAAATGAATGTTTGTTTGTACATTTGTACTTAATGCTCAGCCATACCGCTGATCCGATTGTGATGGGGCTTTTTGCAAATGTTCAGGAGATTCCCGGGATGAACATAGGCTATAAGAGAGTTGTGATACTCAACTCCTACACCCTTAAAAATCGCATCTTGTAGTGGAAAACGTGTGAAAAGCAGCTCTTTGGAATCTTAAATGGCTTACGCTGCCTAAACCATAACAAATACACAAAATCAATGTACACAGAATTGAATATCTCAAGAAGCTCAAAAAAAAAAAAACTCCGCGACAGCATACGTTTACCTCTTACGGATAACTCACAATAAACATTTTTTTAAAATGTTATGTGATATTCGTATTTATTAGAATATAAATTCGTAACAGCTGTTTCATACCTTCTTCAGACATGATTACTAATGAACAGATTTTATCTAATATATAAAAATGAATGTTTGTTTGTACATTTGTACTTAATGCTCAGCCATACCGCTGATCCGATTGTGATGGGGCTTTTTGCAAATGTTCAGGAGATTCCCGGGATGAACATAGGCTATAAGAGAGTTGTGATACTCAACTCCTACACCCTTAAAAATCGCATCTTGTAGTGGAAAACGTGTGAAAAGCAGCTCTTTGGAATCTTAAATGGCTTACGCTGCCTAAACCATAACAAATACACAAAATCAATGTACACAGAATTGAATATCTCAAGAAGCTCAAAAAAAAAAAAAAACTCCGCGACAGCATATGTTTACCTCTTACGGATAACTCACAATAAACATTTTTGTCTTTCATTGAAGTCAAGAAGATCGAGACAAGTATGCAGATTCCTGTGCAAGTATAGCAGCACTTCTTTTACGGATAACTCACAATAACGAATTTTGTCTTTTAGCTCATTTATACCAAGAACACCAAGATAAGTAGATTCCCGGGCAACACCGGGTAATCCGCACAGGGAATCTTAAATTAATTACAATATACATTTATAATTATATTTCATTTTACTTATTCAGCTAATCATAAGAAGTACATTAATTTTTGTCTTTCAGCTCATTTATGCCAAGAAGATCGGAATGAGTAGATTCCTGGACAATGCCGGGTAAGCAGCACGGGGTATCTAAAAATAACTACGATAAATGTTTCCTTCTACTTATTAACCAAACATAAAACACATTAATTTTCGTATTTCAGCTCATTAATATCAAGAACATCGGGATAAGTAGATTTTGGTGCAACGCCTGGTAATCAGCACGGGATATCTAAAAAAATATAAATTTATAATTATTTTTCCTTTTACTTATTCAACTAAGTATAAAAGCATATTAATTTAAATTTATTTAGGCGTAGTGGCGATTCATTAAATCTAGTTGGGAATTTAACAGCTTATTGCAATTCTTCAAATTATTTATCTCTACAAAAAAAATTGTTTGTTTACATTCAGTTACATAGTTACAGTTGTTATGTACTGGAATTTATTTATAATAACAAAATTATTTCTTCACTAAATAAAAAAAACTAAATTATTTACCTTTACTCTATAAAGTTAACATAACAATTAACGACTAAAAAGTAATTTATACCCGAGCAATAAAAATTAACAAACAAAAAGTATTGATACAGTGACATATTATAACTGTTTTGAGTTCAACGCTTGATTGGGAGCTCCTTTGATTCCAAGATGGTTTGAGGACGACATAGCATCGACTCGACTACATTTGAAGTTACTGAAGAAGGTATATTTCTACATTCTTCTTCAAAAGCGTTTCTCAGGTCTTGTTTGTTGGAAACCTGCCTTGAACGAATTCTCCTTTTTAGACGTTCCCAAAAATTCTCATCGGGGTTTATGTCCAGAGACTAATGAGGCGCTTCCATGTACTTTGGTGTGTTATACAATAACCAGAAATGCGTATTGAAACCGATGTGTTTGGGATCATTATCTGGCATAAATACAAAACCTTGTTTGATCCTCATTTCCTCTTGAGGTATGAAGATTGGTCTTCAGTATGTTCATATACTGTTTGTGATCCATCACACCATCGATAAAACGCAAGGTCCTGACTCCAGAGGTACTCATGTATCCCCATACTAATAAAGAATCACCACTATGTTTCACAGTGGATTGCAGATTTTGCTTTTGTAGCTCTGTATCCTAATAATTAAAATACAGAGCTACAAAATTATTCCTCCAGACGTTTCTTCTTCCATCCGAACGGAAAATGTTGTTTTAGGCTCGTCAGTATAAATTACTATTTTACACAATTCTTTTGGGCTGTTTTTGTAAGTTTTAGCGAAGTTAAAATTTTTCTATCACTTTTCTTGACTTATTCAGCATTTGCTACGGTCTGTTTTACCATGCAGTTCGTTAGCCCATAGATTGTTACGAATATTGCTAGCAGAAATACTAATATTAAAGTCATTCTTAATGCTAGCTGCTAATTTAGGGGCATTACTTTTAGGATTTTGCTTTACTTCTCACATTAATGGTTTTTCAACATTAACATACGGTTTTCTAGGACGTCGTTATCTGTGGCTATTTTCGAAAGATTTTAGTTGGTCATCTCTATCAATTATATGCTGAATGTTTGGTGTTGATCTTGCAATTATTTCACTAATTCCATTTAGCGATTTACACTGATATGCAAACCAATAATTAATTCCCTTTCTTCTACTGTAGTCTCTCAACCTTTGTGCTCCATTGCAGTTTAATCTGCAGCCAGAACACACACAACTAGTCAAGGCTAGAGTGAATAACAACACCACTTGACTTCATGGGAACATTCTGTTGACCAAAACTTAGTACTGTATCAATACTTTTGTGTTAAATTTTGTTGTTCATGTACAAATGATTTTTTACTCGTTAATTGTCATGTTAAAACAGAGGAAACTGCGTGTATTTAAGTTCACTGAGTTCAATTTAAAAGTGTATATTTTTGTTTTTGTATGTAGTGAAGAAATAATGAAATCATTTATTTCTGTGTTATTTTTAAGTGTATCAATAATTTCTGCAACTGTAAATTGATGTTATCACGTTTTGTACTATGTTAATGTCTATTAAGAGAATTGTAAAAGCCTTTCTTGACCCGTGATATGTAAAATGATTAGATATAGCAAAGGCGCATACGAATAACGAATTAATACTTACTTACTCACTGGCACTATCGAACCCGTAGGTTCATGGCCGCGCGGACATAAGCTCTCCATACATTCCTATCCTGAGCCAATGCTTTCCAATCATTCTCTGTACAATCTACTTCCCTCAAATCATAGTTAGTGTTGTTCTCCCACCTCATTCTTGGTCTAGCAACTGGGCGTTTTCCTTCTGGCTTTCCTACAAGAAGTTTCCATGCACGTCTTTCATTCCCCATACGTGCAACATGTCCTGCCCATCGCAGTCTACGAGACTTAACTGTTCTTATTATATCTGGCTTCCTATAAAGACCATGTAGTTCATTGTTATGCAGTCTTCTTCATTCACCTGTCTGTTCATCTCTCTTTGGTCCAAAAATGTTCCTAAGAACTTTATTCTCAAATACTCGTAATCTCCTTTCCTCCTTAAAGTAAGAGTCCATGTTTCGCACCCATATAATATAACTGGTAGAATAATAGTTTTATATATTTTCAGCTTAACGATTTTTGAAAGTAGTTGGGACATCTAAAGTCTCTGCAATGCATAATAGCACGCATTTCCAGAATTGAGCCTATGTTTAATTTCTTCGTGCATCTCATTCCTATTTGTGATTATTGTTCCTAGGTATTTGAATTCAGCCACTTCCTCAAAATTTCCCTCATTTGTCATTAGCTGTCTATTTCCATTATATACTGAATTTCTACGTGTGACCATATATTTAGTTTCATTTATATTTACTTCCAGTCCTAATTTCTTAGTGTTACTCAATAGTGTGTGCGTGTTGGCCTTTAGTATCTCCTTGCTATCGGCCAGTAGTACTACATCATCAGCATAAACTAACAGCTTATTAATACCATTGAGTTGTAAGCCTTCCTCATTCTCTAAAGATTTAGTGGCATGCTCTAGTACAAAATCAGATAGTAGAGGAGATAGTGCATCTCCTTGCTTCAACCCATTCAGGATTTCAAAAATGTCTAAAAACTGTTTGCCTACACGCACCCTACTCTTTGAGCCATTTAGACACATTCGTATAAGTCTAACTAACTTTTTAGGAATTCCGAACTCCAGCAGGATACTATATAACTTCTCCCTCTTAATTGAATCATATGCTTTTTTGAAGTCTACATATAGTTGATGTACAGTGCCATTATATTCCCATTTCTTTTCTAAAATCTGTCTTACACTAAAAATCTGATGTTGTATGCCTAAGTTATATTAACTTGCATAATTATGGCAGAATTTTCCATTTGTTCAAAAGTTACTTGATCTATCATTGGTCGCTTTCATGTTGATTTCTAGAAAATTTGATAATCGATCACAACACACTGGTCTAACTATTTTGTATGAAGAGACGTATATGAAAATAGCATTAATCTCTTCTATAGTTCAAATAATTTCCGTGGCATTAAACGTATTTCGTATGACTCATGCCCAAATGGGAGTCAATGACCAATCATGTTTCGTATTTCAATAAATTTATATTTACAACCAATCACATCGTGTTTCTCCTCGAATTTATCAATTTAAGTTTGTCATATTAAAGAAAGCTCCTCCTTTTTAACATTCTGAACAGGTCAGGGCATTATTTAGCAGTTAGGCCCCACTGACTCTCTAAGATATACGTTGAATATAGCAATTTATATATTAAGATGTAAGAATCCTAGAATGCAAGTGGCTCTCAGATTACCTATATATATATATATATATATATATATATATATATATATATAGTGCACGAATTTAAGCAGATACTGCTTGCGGAATATAATATAAGAAACCACTGTTCGAACTTTCTTAAACGTATTATTTCCCAGGTATTTATGTTCCAAGAAAATATACTTGACATTTGTAAACCATAGGACGTCAGAAATTCATTTGTAACCTATAATGTTGGTTAAATATACAGTTCGATGTGTTTCATTTTTTCTCCACTAGGGTGCATTCTTACAATATTTATTTGGCAATACATAATATGATCTGTTTGCAGTGTATGAACAAATGAAACATAACAAATGTTTTTCATTTATTTTCAAACATCGCCGTTTACATTAAATATAATTTTAAATATTTCAAAACAACTATATTTAAATAATGATTTGTGAGTAAACAGCTTAATTTTATTCGTTAAATAGTCCTAATAAATGCCACTCTTGATTTCCAAATTATTTATATAAATTCACTCGTCACTTCGTCATGAATTTATCGATAATTTGGAATTCACTAGTGGCATCACTCGTGAAAAAAATTACTAAGGATATTAAAAAAAAAATCGGTAAACAAAATGCTTCTAACATTTTGTTTGTTTTACAACATTTGGAAATACTTTGAAACACGTGGCAAGAAAACTTTTCCTAAGTTCCAATCATACACCATGCGCATGCGCCAACAGACGCGAAGCTGTTTACACTGTTGAATCACGGGATGCAGCCAACATATACTCGATGTATTAACTAGTGTTGCCAACCAACATACAAGCTAATGTAACGCAACTTAAGTACTCACGCTGATTTATATTGTGTAAGTTAGTCTTCTTCTTCTTCCTTCCAAGTATTAGGCCAAGGCCTGTTACGATCCTATAGAAAATTTTCCCTCCAGCGTTTCATAGGACGACCCAGAGATCTTCGTCCTCTTGGTATATAATTATAAACAGCTTTGAGGATCCGATTTGAACTCATTCCTTCAAGATGGTGTTTCCAATTTAGTTGGTACTGTTTAATATATTCCAAAATTGGCGTACTCTTCAATTCTTTTAAGATATCGGTGTTCCTTTTCCGATCCCATCTGGTGTAACCCGCTGTTCTGCGCATGAATCTCATTTCACAAGTCGTTATTCTGCTTTCTTGTTGTCTTTTTAGTGTCCATGCTTCACTACCATAAGTCAACACTGGTCTAGCCAAAGTGTTATATAAACGTAATCTGGTGTTTTTTTTTGTACAAGGGATGGTTTCATAACTTGATTAATAATTCCTAAACTTTTATTATAACTAGTAACTTTTTCAGGGATATCCTTTTCTTACCAGATAGAGAGATAATATCCAAGATTTTTAAATTGATTAGATCTCTCTAAAATTTTATTCTGGAGACAGATTTTACTTTGTATGGGGTCCTTCCCATGAAATGCCACAATTTTAGTTTTGTTAATTGATATTTCCATATTAAATTTGGCAGCTGTTTTTTATAAATTATAAATTGATCGTTGCAAATAATTTTCGGAAAGTGCCAGAAGCGCTAAATCGTCTGCAAAAAGAATAGCATCGAGTTTGAGATTAATTAGTTTTTAGTAATTTGTGCAAATTAAGTAGTGGCATATGCCCCACATAATGCCTCTTCTATCTTCAGTGGGTGTAGTGGCATATGCCGCACATAATGCCTCTTCTATCTTCAGTGGGTGTAGTGGCATATGCCCCACATAATGCCTCTTCTATCTTCAGTGGGTGTAGTGGCATATGCCCCACATAATGCCTCTTCTATCTTCAGTGGGTGTAGTGGCATATGCCCCACATAATGCCTCTTCTATCTTCAGTGGGTGTAGTGGCATATGCCCCACATAATGCCTCTTCTATCTTCAGTGGGTGTAGTGGCATATGCCCCACATAATGCCTCTTCTATCTTCAGTGGGTGTATGGACACAAATTTCTGATGTTGATTGACTCTCTTCTTCATCATCAGAAACTTCCCTAACACATTCTTCACTTTTCCGAACAGTTGTTAAACATTTGATTGATATTCCATGGACCGCTAGAAATGCACTTCTACAGACTTCAAGTTCGCTAGTGTTACGTAGTTACACAAACACAGTACCTAAATGAAACCTTCATTTAACTTATGTTTCATCTTCTCTTCTTTGCATAACCTCTCTTATCCTCACTAATCATTAGTGGAGTGAAATCACATGATATATTAGTTTGCAACTCGTGTTCCACTATTTACAATCTTCTTATTGTTATACACTATTTCTCAGACGTTTTCTTTCATTACCCTCCCACTTATTTTCATGATGAGTCCTTCTTTTACTACTAACTTGCCTTTTTTCTTCAGAAAACGCATTAAACCTAAACATCTATGTAAGACATATTGGAAATGTTGTAGGTATTTTGAGAACTACCACTGCCCTTTTGATCTATAATATTATAGATCCAGAGGGCAATGGAACTATATTCTGATTGATTAGTTTCATTTCTGCCAACCTATCAGAAACATTGACTGTAACCACTTCAGATAAAAGAGAAAGAAGGTGTCATGTGCCTTTTTTCCACTAGCAATTTCTATAATTCAGAATCTTCAAGTTTTATTATGCTCCTTGTTAAAGAATAGACACACGCCACTATGCAAATAGTTACTGGAATTGTTGCAAGATAGCAGGATCTACTTAAGCATAACAAAAACTCACAATTGGCAGATTTGTGGCATGTGCCTCTTTTCCACTGAGCAAGTCAATTACATAACAAACTCAATATTTTGTAGGATTTCTCAAACTTACACTTCCCTTACATTATTATAATCAATATATTTGCATTAATAATGAACATTATACTTACTTACTTACTCATTGGCACTATCGAACCCGTAGGTTCATGGCCGCGCGGACATAAGCTCTCCATACATCCCTATCCTGAGCTAATGTTTTCCAATCATTCCCTGTATAATCTAATTCCCTCAAATCATAGTTAATGTTATTCTCCCACCTCATTCTTAGTCTACCAACTGTACGTTTTCACTCTGGCTTTCCTACAAGAAGCTTCCATGCAAGTCTTTGATTCCCCATAAGTGCAACATGTCCTGCCCATCGCAGTCTACGAGACTTAACTATTCTTATTATATCTGGCTTCCTATAAAGACCATGTAGTTCATTGTTATGTAGTCTTCTCCATTCACCTATCTGTTCATCTCTCTTTGGTCCAAAATTTTCCTAAGTACTTTATTCTCGAATACTCGTAATCTCCTTTCCTCCCTTAAAGTAAGAGTCCATGTTTCGCACCCATATACTATAACTGGTATAATAATAGTTTTATATATTTTCAGTTTAAGGTTTTTTGAAAGGAGTTGGGACATCAAGAGTGTCTGCAATTCATAATAGTACGCATTTCCAGAACATTCTACCAGACAAAATAAAATAATACAATACTCTTTATCAACATGAAATTTACCGAATCCACAATAACTTAAAAAATTACCAGAATATTAACTAAGTAAAATTGTTTGTTCAATATTTGTATAACATGCAAAGAATATTTGAAACTTTATGAAATCTGTATGAAGTTAAAAAAGAGCATATTATGAACAATGAAAAAAATTAATTAAAAAAATTACGAACATTTTGCAATCAAAATCTATTTATAATAGGCGCTATTCTTAACTTCGGCATCACTTGAATTACGGCTAGCAAAACCGATAGGATCTAAATTTGCATCGACGTCGTGATTGATTAACGCAGCCACAGTTTTGTGTTCAATACATATTTAATTATCTCTATTTGTTGTATTAATTTCACAACTGTTAAATCAGTTATTTCAAATAATAACACACACGATTATTATGTGGCATTACACTTATTTAAATCTATAGAAATGTTTTTAGAAACAGTTGTAGAATATTAATACATACTCCAATGTCAACACATCACCGCCTGTCGGTTTCTCCTCAAATCCCTAGATTGGATTAGATAATGGATGGAAAAGCGTCTGTGAATAGTTATTTAATTAAATTAGTGTAATTAAAGATAATTATGCTATGTAACTAAATTTGTAGCTTTTATAACACGTATTACCACAGAAAATGTAAGTATCTTCCTTCAAAATGTCTGATCAGAGAGAATGAATCCGTGAAACCTTACCTTAATAGACAATACTAAAACTCCTTGCCACTAGTTCTTTTGTCTGAATGCTTCAATTGATTTAGCTAGCACTGATTTACGTGTGGCGTTTCTCTAACAGAAAGAGACTGGAAAATGTATCGAAGTTATATAGGTATTCGTATTCTTGAATAATAAAAAAGTCGCGAGGTCCTATAATGTAAAAAGTGGAATCAGCCATCAGTGATTACATGCAAACTTGTTTTATGGATGTCTTACAAACAGAGCTCTCCTGAATAACAACAACAAAAAATGGTAGCCTCTGTAATTATTAATATCTGCAAACTGACGTCATGCAAACTTGTTTTTCAAAGGCTGTACCTGAATTAGATTAGTAGATTGCAATTTTTATGACATGGCTGTACCAATTATCCACGGGTGAAGCTTCATATGATTATCGGTTTTATAAAATTCTTCTTCTTTTCTTCTTCTTTCTCTACGCATGAAAGCTGGCAGCTTGTTGCGTGTTCATTCACTACAGGTCCGGGGTATGGTGACGTCCTTCCATCGTAGTTGTGGTCTTCCTAAAGGCCTTTTCTGCTGAGGTGTCCAGTCACGTACTTTCTTCACTAATCTACTGTTCTCCATTCTATCTATGTGATCGTTCCAATTTAGTCTTCTATCATTTATCCAGAGGTTTATAGGTTCAATTTCACATTCTTATCTAATAACAGAGCTGTGAATTTTCTCTCTCAGCGATTTTCCTACGATTTTCCTTAAAACTTTAATTTCGGTTGTTTCATTGATTTGTTTTGTTTTTTGAGTTTCTGTTCGGCATTCACAACCATTTGAACTGGTCTTATGACAGATTTGTAAATTCTTACTTTTGTATCTATTCTTACATTTTTATTTTTCCAAACAGTATTGTTTAAACATCCCGATATTTTGTTTGCATTATTTGCTTGATGGAGGATTTCATCTGTTATTCTGTTGCTGCTATTAATTTCTACTCCTAAATATTTGAATTTCATGACTTGTTCTATACTTTTCCCTTCAATTTCTAATTTAACACGTCGTGGATCCTTGGATATTGCCATTGATTTGGTTTTATTTGTTGAGATTTGCATGTTATATTTTGCTGCAATGATTCTAAATTTGTGCAATAGCATTTGTAAATCATCCTTCACTTTGTGCAATTAGAACTTTGTCATCAGCATAGTTTATTATCTTCAGCTCTTTGTTACCTATTTTAATGCCTTTTCTAACTTCAACTTTCAGTTCTTTTATCATTTCATCCATTATTAATGTGAACAATATGGAACTTAATGAGTCTCCAGCTTGTATTCCTTGCTGGACTAAAATTTCTTCCAAATTTGATAGTTTACATACGAAGAAGAAAAAGATTTTAGTCAAAAAATTATAAAATTTAACAGAGTAACAGGAATTATAAATAATATTTTCAAGCCAAACATAGTACAGCAACACACACGAACTAGAATTTATAAAACACTGGCCAGACCCATATTATGTTACGGCAGTGAGGCCTGGACAATTCGCAGTGTAGATGAACAAAGACTAACTGCGGCAGAATGAAATTTATGAGACGTACTGCAGGCTACTCAAGGACAGACCATAAAAGGAATTCTGAGATTCTCAAAGAATTACACACAGAATCAGTCATGGAATATGTACAAAAATACAGAAACTGGAAATCTCACGTACGAAGAATGAGCAGAACAAGAATACCACGTCAGATCTAAAATTACCAGCCACCAGGCAAGATATCTTTGGGCAGACCCTTCAAACGTTGGATTGAGACCGTAACAGACCACTAGGTCTATCACATGAAAGGAAGAAGAAGAAGACATTTGATAGTTGTACAGTTTCCTGAATAAATTTATTTGATGATTGCGATGAGCTTTTTAGATACATTCTTGTTTTCTAATATGTTGAGTATGTCATTTAATCTTACCCGATCAAATGCTTTTTCCAGATCCACAAAACATGGAAGACTGGGATGTTAAATTCGATAGCGTTTTTTATAAAATAATTACTTTAATATCAAGTATAAACACTGTATTTACTACAAAGAGAAATATGATTTCGTAAGTCACCGGAAATTTAACGATTTGTACCTTAATATTTCTAAACTTACAAAGTTGTCATTACCGGTCGTGATATTGGTTGTCGGTATATTAAATATAATTTTTGCGCGATAGTTCGTTTCTCGTACTTACGGCAATGCGAACATGATGGAAAGTTCAGTTTCCTACATTTCGGGGTTTCCAACCTAAATAATTATACTGTAATATTACATATTACAACCCACGTGCGGGGAGTAAAACCACTGTCCTTTATGTATATTAAAAATATATCCAAAATGTAGTGTTAGTGTGCATTATACAAAAGATATCACTGCATTTCAAATGACGTGAACTTGATATGAAACAATATTAAAAATTAACTTAACAAAATTCTATTGAAACTTTAAGACTTTTCTGGGTCATGACCCGTAATTTGAGGTATTTTCCTTGTGTTTTTTATAGTTTCGATTTTAGCTTCAAGAAGAGCTGCTTCTCTCAGCTGTGATGTTGCGTTGAGGAATTGTTTTTAAGCTTCTTTTTCTTAAAAATTGTCTTGAGGTGACGGCAATGTTGTTCAATTTTCTTTGAGCGTTTGTCAAATTCTCAGACATTTTGATACACTTTAGAAAATCTCAAAGCAATTGGAAGACCATCTGTCCTCGATGAAAGAACAACATAAACAAGGTGAAACAGAATCGCTCAACTTCTGTAAAGTGTCAGATAGCGATCACAGGTAACTGTGGTATCACGAACATGTGTTAATAAAGTTCATATATGGAAACAATAAGGTTTCCTTGTCAATCTGTTTACCCCAAATAGCAATCTCTTTTTCCCCGCAACAAAGAGGCTAATTTGGTCGGAAAAGAGGTCTTTACGGCATGGATTATCATAGATTATAAATTAATTAAGTACTCTATTAAATATCGTTTTTGCGCGACAGTTCGTTTTGTCGTACTTACGGCAATGGCGACCATGATTGAAAGTTCAATTTCCTACATTTCGAGGATGCCAACATAAATAATTATACTGTAATATTATATAAAAGCTGCTGAAATGAGATTCCTCAGACCAATAGCAGGATATCAAAGAACAGACAAAAAACATAACACAGAAATAAGACAACTAAAAGTATAGAAATTAAACAGAACAATAGTGAAATAAAGAACAAACTGAAAAGAACACTTGGCAAGGATGACTGAGAATAGAATACCAAAAGCAGCATACAACTATTCACCACGAGGAAGAAGTAGTTTGGGAAGACCAAGGAAAAGATGGAAAGAGCAGAAATTTGGAGCCGGAACAGGCTAGTAAATAAGCCTAAACCGTGAAGAAGAAGAAGAAGAGGAAGACTGTAATATTACATATTACAACCCACGTGCGGGAAGTAAAACCACTTAATTTATGTATATAAAAATATATATCCAAAATGTATGTTAATATGCGTTATACGAAAGAAATCGCTGCATTTCAAACGACCCGAACTTGAGTTTGAAACAATATTGAAAGTTGAGTTAACAAAATCTTTAAGACTTTTAGCTTCATGTCCAATGTTCTTCCTTCTGAGGAAACTAACTAGTATATCAAATCTGCAATATTGATATACCTACCTTCTTTTAAATTTATCATCGTCTTCAGCATTGAATATTCTGACCACAAACTCGCTGGAGACTTTAATGTTTCACTCCTAAGCACGAAATAAACAACCGTACTTTTTTCACTTACACTACATTTCCTCTCCTCCAGCCACTTTCTGAATTAATTGTATGTTTTTTCATATCTTAATTTAAATTTCTCTGACACTAAAAAAGCCACCCAACTTCACACGCTTCTTCAATTTCGTCGTTTCGATTACAATCATTCATACGTGCAGCCATTTTACGAGAGATTGTTATCGAGGGCTGCTGTAATCTCTACAATTATTTTTCGGCATTTAGCATATGTATATTGGCCAGACTGCTAACGTCAATCAATTGATTGTAATGAACGCAAATATTTCCAACAAAGATGTTATTATTTTACTATTGTATATTATTTTGAAAACACATCGCGCGAAAACGTAATGTACATTGCACGTAGGATAGAATACAGACGGCGGAGATGAGGTTCCTAAGACAAGTAAAAGGATGTACAAGACTTGATAGAATAAGGAATGAGGATATAAGAGAAGAATTGAAAGTACAGCCTTTATTGGATAAAGTCACGAATTACAGACAGAAATGGATTGATCATATGGATGGAATGAGTAAGGAGAGATATCCATTGTTAGCAAGAAATTATCAAGCAAGAGGAAGACGTAATATTGGAAGACCTAGAAGACGTTGGGCTGATGCATTATGAAGTCGGAACTGACAATTGCCTAATCCCTGGAGTGATGATGATGACAATGCACGTTTGTGAAGTGTTTTATAGAATGTCGAAAAATTAAAAACCTCGCTTTCGCTAGATTTTTAAACATTTTCCTCGATTCTGTAAAAACCACTTCCCAAACTCGTATTGTAACATACTATGTACATAAGAGTCTCTCTCTCTAGTTCTGATTGTGTAGTTTGTTTAAAAATATAATATTACACCAAAATAATTTTTTTTTATAAAATGTGACTATTTCCCCCGGTCTCAATACTAATAAAATTCATTGTTAAAACCGTTGAGGTGGAGAGTCATAAGAAAAAACAAGTTAAAATATACCTTCTTAGGTAAAATCCGTCGTTCTCAACTTATAAAATATGTATTATTTATGCCTGTAGGCCTTTCAGAACTCCGAGACTAAACAACCCACTGTACGATATCGTCAGGAAGAAGCTTTAGTCACGACAACACCACGTTACGACCAGCAGTATCTACCACCAGGCCAGATGTTGTAGCGAACAAAGACCTGCTGAAGATGGAACGGATATTCTGAAAGGCCTACAGGCATAAAGAATACAAATTTTATAAGTTGAGGACGACGGATCTTACCTAAGAATGTATATTTTAACTTATTTTATTTTATCCCCCGGTCTACCCTACGTGACATTACGAAATTTGGTGTATGTGTACCACAATCATGAATAAAAATGTGGGATGTATGAAACCTATGTTAAAGTACACGGTATTCAATACACCAAAATGTGTCAATCCATACCTTAATTATGTTGCCTGGGACGACTTGCCTGATCTGAACGCTTCTGTCAATTCGCCAATTGACTTCACTTTTCTAATTTATATTATGTTCTACCCCAGAAAAAAGATAAGCATGCGAAATGTTTTTAATACACAGTTCTTACGTATGTATTAGGTAACTATTAACTGAAAACAAGTTATAGGATGTGATAAAACATTAATCATTAAACGAAAAAGTTTCTTCAATTCAAAAGGTCAAGGTAAGGTTAACTTGTTGCTACTTTTTTATACTCTGTGCAAATCATCACTAAGAGTGACAGTTATTCTATAATGCAAAATTAACTTATGTAGTCGCTATTTTTTAATTCAAGCAAAACCACTCTAATCACCAGATTTAAAAATATGATTTAAATAATTCTGCGAGTTTTTTTAAATATCTTAAATTGCATTAAAATGTATTTAAATGTAGTACCAATGAAGTGGAGAAGAGAACGGATGAACCAGACAGTATCTGAACAAAAACGTTTTTACAATACATTTTGTTGCTCACATATTACATTAATTACGTAATAAAAAATATTTGGTGAAACAGGCCAGGTATATATCCTTTTATTGTGTAGAAGTTGTTTCTTCAGGAAATGAATTTCAGGCATCTTTTATATGCCTATAGCATGACGTCTGGTATGTAAAGGGTCCCTGATGAAAAAGCTTCAACATAGCCCGACTTTGTACGCGTTTAACCGTGCAAGCAGCCCCTATAAATCAGAACATGTGTAGTGATTGAGATGAGAACGCAAGATAAACATTTATATAATAATAGAATACTTTCTTTACTAATTCTATGGCAGTCATTTAATGGTAGGAGCATGTGTCAGGTTTCCTAACGACTTTTAAATACAAAAAGTCTCATAAAGTTAAATTTGTCTTTAAAAAATGTATTGAGTAATTTATTAATTTAGACTTTGATGGCCGGTGTTAGTACGATGAACTTGTAGAAAATTTTCGGGCTATTGACCGTGGTCTTGGGGCTTCGCCAGAGACTGCGGGGAACAACAAGCCTCAAGACCACGGCGAAAATCCCAGACATCTTCTAAAAGTACATAATTAATGTAATGACTGGTTTGGTTTCTAAGGATAGCCCACGTTTTACATATACGATATAAGAAAGCGGTAAAACTTAATTTATGTTTGTGTGACAAAATGCTATTTACTTCTAAAATCGTTTAATTGGCAAACGTCAAATTTATATATGCATTTCTGGAAATGTTTTTAAAAAATATGAGATACTTTTAAAAAGATTCCTGAGAATATAGTGGCATGATATGTTTCCTTAACTCTACTTTGGGTAGGAGTTTGATACAAATAGAGTAGGCGCTAGAATGTCTGTTCTTCTTCTAAGGTAAGATTATGTATGCTAGTATTTTTCTCGCACCCTATCAGGTATCTTGTCCTGCCATTCTTATAATCACCCGTCTTCAAAGTATAGCTCATTAAAATATTTGGTTAAAAACCATACATTTCACTCCAAGGACTGGTTGTCATATTATAAGCAGGGAAAGTGCCTTGGTTGGCAATATACTGTTCTATAGTGAGCACAAGTTAACTGAATCCCGAGTATGTGACGGCGCAGCCTAGTGCGCAGCTGCGGTGCATACGAGAGTCAACAGAATACAGATATAATGGCTGTGTGTGTAGGATAATTCATTTCCCATGTAACTAAGGTACTTTCCCTGATTATATGATAGCATATCTCGCCGGGTTTCATATAATTTATTCGTACGTAAATTGTCAGAAATTAGTTATTTTTAAATCTGGCATCTAGAGAAAGTAAATGGAAATAGATTTTAGTGAAAATCAGGATGAAGTAAATGGACCTCAACTGGAGTAGATTCAGAAAGTAAATATATAACAGGTTAGCCGGGTAATCTATAATTGCAAGTAAAGTTCAAGTTGCTGTGTAAACGAACATCATGTATGGACTGCATTTTCATTGGTCGAATAAATATGTTACCTTTAAGCGTCTAAGAGAATATAGTTAGGTAACACTCGAAAAAATAAAATAAAGCATAACAAAACACCGATATATTTTCTAACACATGCCTATTTAAGTCATATGTGATAATTTTCAAATACGTGATTAAAAAATATAGATTAACCCTTAAATTAAAAATGTATCCCATTGAATACATTGATTCCATGTATTTAATGTAGTTTTTAGATCAAAAGAAAAACAAACGAGAAAAATTACTAAAATTTATATCAAATTACGCAATAATACATAATAACACAGTTTTATATGAATTTATTTTCCTTGCGGTCCGGAACATTTAAATAACTAGCACGAGAATATATTGTATTCGCATTTTAGAGGTTAAATAAATAAGAATAACAATATGAATAAGAATACATTTTATTTACAAATAAATGTTATACACATTGACACCCGAATGAGCAAGTGCTCGTGCTCGGGTGCAGTTCAGTTACATGAATAATTTTAAAGTTAGGGGCCAGTTTCATTTTTACATAAATTATGACACATACAAATGAAAAATAATAATATATTGGGAATAAGACTTATTCTAACAAAATAATTAATGGAATAGAGAATGATTTACATAAAATAATATAAACCATATAATGTAACGGATTATATTCAATAATACAGAAGAAACGTAATTAGTAATAGACTTACTTACTTACTCACTGGCACTATCGACCCCGTAGATTCATGGCCGCGCGGACATAAGCTCTCCATACATCCCTATCCTGAGCTAATGCTTTCCAATCATCCCCTGTATAATCTAATTTCCTCAAATCGTAGTTAATGTTATTCTCCCACCTCATTCTTGGTCTACCAACTGGGCGTTTTTCCCTCTGGCTTTCCTACAAGAAGCTTCCATGCAAGTCTTTTATTCCCCATACGTGCAACATGTCCTGCCCATCGCAGTCTACGAGACTTGACTGTTCTTATTATATCAGGCTTCCTATAAAGACCATGTAGTTCATTGTTATGTAGTCTTCTCCATTCACTTGTCTGTTCATCTCTCTTTAGTCTAAAAATTTTCCTAAGTACTTTATTCTCGAATACTCGTAATCTCCTTTCCTCCCTTAAAGTAAGAGTCCATGTTTCGCACCCATATAATATAACTGGTAGAATAATAGTTTTATATATTTTCAGTTTAACGTTTTTTGAAAGGAGTTGGGACATCAAGAGTCTCTGCAATGCAATTAGTAATATATTGATTTATAATAATATAAACAAAAATAGATGCTTTATATTTATTATTTTAAAATATTCAAATTATTAATTTTATTCATTTAATTAATTAATTACAAATAATTAATTTAATTGCTTTTTTAAAACTAGCTGTGTTTAGTTTACTTAGTTCTGGATTGGATCTAGTTAATTCATTATATAATTTAGGTCCTAGATATCTACTATGTTTAGATCCAGAAGTTGTAAAAAATTTTGGAACATGTAGCAAAGAAGTAGTATTTTGTCTGGTGCTGTAAAAACTTCGATTGTGCTCTTTAAATTCGTTTTTATTTTTATGAAAATAAGTAAGCAATGTATGCTTGAATATTTGTTTAATATTTGGCACGTTGAATTCTAAACAAATTAAATTTGTAGGGTAATCTAAAGGTTTCTGCAAGCAGATTTTTATGATTCGTTTTTGTAGTAATGTTAAGGGAGAAAGAATAGAATTTGCGATTCCACCCCAACCTAATATTCCGTATTGGATTATCAATTGAACCAGAGCAAAGTAAACAGTTCGCAATACATACATTGGTAAATATAATCGAAGGATCATAAATTTGTGAATAGTTCTACGTAGTTTGTTACACAGAAAGGAAACGTGTTTGTTGTATCTTAAATATTGGTCTATTATAATACCTGGATATTTCACTTGTGTTGATATTCTCAAGGGTAGACATGTGCAATATGTTTTGTTACAATTGTGTACTGTAACATCGAGACAGGGCTTTGAATGAAATTCATATATACCGCGTGATGTTAAAGAAAAAGGAATTAATGTAGTTTTTGAGATGTTCAAAGGAAGTAAATTTGTGTCTAGCCATTCTTTAATTACATTGATTCCTTTAAAATGGCTCAACGAGTAGGGTGCGAGTAGGCAAACAGTTTTCAGACACTTTTGAAATCCAGAATGGGTTGAAGCAAGGAGATGCACTATCTCCTCTACTATTTAATTTTGTACTAGAGCATGCCATTAAATCTTTAGAGAATAAGGAAGGCTTACAACTGAATGGTATTAATAAGCTGTTAGTTTATGCTGATGATGTAGTACTACTGGCCGATAGCGAGGAGATACTAAAGGCCAACACGCACACACTATTGAGTAACACTAAGAAATTAGGACTGGAAGTAAATATCAGTAAAACTAAATATATGGTCACACGTAGAAATACATTATATAATGGAAATGGACAGCTAATGACAAATGAGGGAAATTTTGAGGAATTGGCTGAATTCAAATACCTAGGAACAATAATCACAAATAGGAATGAGATGCACAAAGAAATTAAACATAGGCTCAATTCTGGAAATGCATGCTATTATGCATTGCAGAGACTTTTGATGTCCCAACTCCTTTCAAAAATCGTTAAGCTGAAAATATATAAAATTATTATTCTACCAGTTATATTATATGGATGCGAAACATGCACTCTTATTTTAAGGGAGGAAAGGAGATTACGAGTATTTGAGAATAAAGTTCTTAGGAAAATTTTTGGACCAAAGAGAGATGAACAGACAAGTGAATGGAGAAGACTACATAACAATGAACTACATGACCTTTATAGGAAGCCAGATATAATAAGAACAGTTAAGTCCCGTAGACTGCGATGGGCAGGACATGTTGCGCGTATGGGGAATGAAAGATGTGCATGGAAACTTCTTGTAGGAAAGCCAGAAGGAAAACGCCCAGTTGGTAGACCAAGAATGAGGTGGGAGAACAACATTAACTATGATTTGAGGGAAGTAGATTATACAGGAAATGATTGGAAAGCATTAGCTCAGGATAGGGATGTATGGAGAGCGTATGTCCGCGCGGCCATGAACCTACGGGTTCGATAGTGCCAGTGAGTAAGTAAGTAAGTATGGTTTTCGGTCCATGTAGAGTCGGAAAATACAACAATTAAGTTGCCTCAATATCTGTACCGGTATATTAACTAACTCACTGGCACTATCGAACCCGTAGGTTCATGGCCGCTCAGACGTAAGCTCTCAATATACCTCGATCTTGAGCTAATATTTTCCAATCATTCCCTGTTTAATCCACTTCCCTGAAATCATAGTTAATGTTAATATCGCACCTTATTCTTGGTCTACCAACTCGACGTTTTCCCTCTCGTTTTCCTACAAGAAGCTTCCTTGCACGTCTTTCATTCCTCATTCTTATTATATCTGGCTTCGTATTAATACCATGTGGTTCACTGTTATGTAGTCTTCTCCGTACCGATATACACCCAATCGATATTTCAAAATTGTTCTTTAATAAGGAAAACAACATACATTGTCAGTTCTGTGTATAAGATAATGTGTAGTTTCTGAAGGTAAATCAAGACCTAGTCCCAGGACTCAAGAAATACGGGAAAATCATGTTTGCAGACATACCAGTTTCTATATGAAATGCTCCCTGACATACTTACGGAAATACGTATCATGCAACCGATTTGTAAGCAATTTCAAATTTCTCCTCTTTCAGTGGTAATAAAACTACAATAGACGGCAAACAAAGTAACATACACCTTTTCTTAAACACCTCACAACAACATCAATGTCAAGCTAAGTGTTGAGATAAAAACAAATTACAGTAGATCTCATTGTATGGAAAGCACGTAATGAGTGGAGATAGTTACTCGGGTCCTATAGAGGCAGATGTGGAATAAAAGTGTTGATATGTTTTGAAGTAGGAAGTTTAACAGTAGATCGATACTTCTAAAGTTAATGACGAAAAACCGTTGAGATCACTATGTAATATTTAGAATATAATAAATATTAGTTTAAAAAACTAAAACAACACGCTTTATTACTAAACCGAACTAAAAATTGAAAAATAATTTTAATTTCCAACACGCTTGGGATAAAATTTAAGTGGTCAACAAAAAAATCATCTCCAACACTTCTAGAATAAAACTAGAGTTATTTCCAAAAAAAAAAAAAATAATTTTTCCATCAAAAGCGTGGGGTGCTCTTTATCAATTAATATATTTGATAATTAAACTGATATTAGTAAAAGTAATGTCTCTAAGAAGAAAATGTAAAAACCCTAAAAAGCACTCCACGATTTTGATGGTAATTTTTTTTTGTAGATAACTCTAGTTTTATCCTAGATGTGTTGGAGATGATTTTTTTTTGTTGATTACTTTAATTTTATCCCAAGCGTGTTGAAAATTAAAATTATTATTTATTTTTTAGTTTGGTTTTCTAATAAAGAGTGTAGTTTTATTTTCTTAAACTATTTTTTTTAAAATTTTAGTTTAATTATCATATGCCTGAATCCCATGAGAATGTATTTGCTTCCGATATTTTTAGTGTCCAGGCACGAATATATTTGTATATATTTTTAAAATTATTATCTAACATTATTATAATATTTTTTTTGATATTTTAATATAGATAAACAGTTACAGTTCATCGTATACTTTTAATATTTTTTGGATAAATTACGATGTAGTAAATTTACAAAATTGTCATTAATATTTTACAGAATAAGATAAAAATGTAAATATCTTTAAATTCCACACTATTTTAGTGTGAGCTAAAGGTAATATTCTTCTAAAAAAATCCTCCGGGCCGGATATGAACCAACGACCTATGGATTAGTGAAATTATATACCACTAGAGTCCACCACTCTACCACCACTCTACCAACTGAGCTACCAGAGGATATAATATTCATTTCTACAACGATGGACAGAAAAGTAGATAAGTCCGCAATCTATTATATATTATACATGATTTATGAAATTATTTATTCGTCGTTGGTCCTTTACAAGTATACAACATTTCAAGTCGATCCAATGTTGTTAAGTGGGTGAAAATCGCGTTGAAAGATTCCGTTATATAGACAGATAGAGCTCAAGCTAATATAAAGCGTGTAAAAATAGAATACATGAGATCTCAGTTTTCCACAACTTTGGATGTAGGGCGTGGAGCTTGTAAATCGGTTTACAAGCTAGCGATGAAGCATATGCTTCGAAAGTTCTCCACACCCCACATCCAATGTTGAGGAAGACTGGGAATTCAGTTATTCTTTCTTAATATTATAAAAAAGTTTAACAGTTGTATTTTCGAAGGAAATGAGCTCATAACTTTGCTGATTCAAAATCATAATTATTAATGTGAACTGTTAAGCACCTGAAAAGCTCGTTTCTGGATCAGAGTAAGACTTGTAGAGAATTTGTATACCTCCCTTAAAATAGATATCATTGTTCAAAAAGGGCCAAAGAAGCGATATCTCAGAAATACGAAACTGTAAATGGTTTTTAGAAAGAATTCTAATTTGAAGTATTACGTTGTATGGAGTGGTGACTGTCTTACGTATAAGTAATTCGAGGTCGTATAGGATAAATAGAGTGAAATCAGATCCTCTTTTAAGAACATTTTTAAACCAGACATTTAACACATTTGTAACCAGAATTCAGATGGATCAGTCGATAAAAGGATGCCATCAATATCCAAAGATCATATATATATTCTTTATATGATGTACATTACCTTTTACAACAGTCTACTCCGTACTAATCTGGAAAATCCAGAATGTACGACAACATTAGAATTTTGTACGTATTTGAAAGTAGTTGTTGCATTCAGTTATAGATTGGTCCCATAATTTGTTCTTTTAATTCATTTGAAAGACCTTCTTTTTCCCAAATTGTAATAAGGAACTGATCTACTTCTTCCATAAATTTGCTCCCCTTGATTTATCAATTCTGATGGTATCCCACTGAACCTGATGCTTTACAGGGCCCATTTCATGCTACCAGTATCATAAACAAAATAAATTGACATGGTATTAGCTTAGATCATTTTTTGAAGAGAGATATTTTTTGTCTCAACTGAGTTAATTAGCCAGAATGTACGACAACACAAGACTATATACGGTTCATGGAATACAAATGTAGCATTCGTAAAACAACACAAGACTATATACGGTTCATGGAATACAAATGTAGCATTCGTAAAAATAATATAACATGGCCATAATTGTTCAAACAATCATATAAATTAAATATTTTAACAAATTCCCTTACGAGAAAAAACATTCGGCTGATGTTCCTTTTTTGTCTCTACTTCACATTTATTTTGTGACGCTTCCATGTTTTTGTTCGTACTCCTCTATGGGATTTTGACTACACCAGTGGACAATATTGACTAAGTACATACATGATTTTTAAACTGACCCAAAATCTGTGGTGGCACTATGGCCCTGGGGTCGACTCAGCCTCTAACGGAAATGGGTACCAGACGCTTGTTATGGGGGTAAAGGCGGCCGTCACGCAGCGCTGACAACCCGGCTGACATAAAGTGACGATTGTCTAGAAAAAGTGGGAGCCTTAACCTCCTACTACCGCAAGGGCCTCCGGGCCTGATGTGGGATCACTTTACTTTTTACATAGATATGTTAATTCACGCGAAGGTATTGTCTTTTGTTGGATATTTATTTCCAATGAAAATTCACTTAACAATAATTATTTTAAATGAAATATTAAAATACGATTAAAAATAATAAGGATCGCGGTAAAAAAATATCAAACTCAAGAATACTAAGAAACAATCTCAAGTTAGAGGGGTAGTCAACGGTATATGAAGTCAGAACCTCTAGAATGGGAATCCTATATTACCATCTGAATCAGTGGGAGAGCGTTAACAATGTTGCAACAAAATGTCTTCTTTAATATTATTCCGAACTCCTAACGTTCTGATTTTGATAATCAACAAATTCGCTCATGTTTGTCTTCTTGAAATGTTTTCGCTATAAGCTGTTTCATTGCGAGAAAAAATAAAATAAACGCTGCGGTGCTTCAGCGAGTTTTTCGACTTTCATGTAAATCGCTAATCTCGGTAATCGGGTATCGATGGTATTTATAGAATATTCGATGTCGTAGAGATTGAAAACAATGTAGCACATTTATTTAAAAAAGTGAAATTGCAGTCAGTAGAGTTATTTTTACTTTTCAGTTCAGCTTAAACTCCGAATATAATGGTTTTAATTTTGCTGGTTTAAGATTTCTGTTAAAAATTTGCTAATTAATGTAACGAAACGAGGTTTTGTCTGTGGCAGGGTACTTCCTAGAATTAAGATTTATTTGTGACCACACAATAAGCTGTGGTTAACGGTAACTCAAGGGTTGGCAGGTACATGTACCTAGCGAAGCAAAACTAATGTTTTTTATAAAAGTGTAAATTTGATTGACGGGTTGAATATGGTCAGATTTGCAAAACAAATTTTGTTAAAAGGGAATACTTGAGCCAATTTTAAAACTTCCTTGGGAAATGAATATAAGAGGCCATGAAATTGTATTGTTAACACAGTGGGGCAAGTAACTCCCATACGAGTACATACTGAGAGGAGGCAGTCGCTGTCATACAATCAGAGAGTGGGACCAGTAACTCCCTTATGAAAACAGAGTGCGCTAGTTGACTATATTAAGAGTTTCCAGAGGAGCCAGTTGCTCCCATATTATTACCTAAAAGTGTGAATGAATTTAAGTATATTCTAGGGAAGTCTAGATTTGTTCAAGTAGTGTACAAGATATTATTAATTTGTTGTGAATATTGTGTTGTTCATAAGAGGCTAACATAATAAACCCTTTTTAATTAATTACACAACTCATTGTTACTGTAAATCGAATTCCCTGTCCTTCACACCAGTAGAACCCAGAAATAAGCTTAATCTAAATCACGCCCTGAAGAGACCCTCGTGCCTACAGTAAGACCTGCTGCATGTCCTAAAAGAATGCAGCCGCTCCGATGGGCTGTTATTATATATACACACATACATGGAAATGTACATATACAGGGTTTAGTGAGTATCACCGACAAATTTTCAGGTATTGTAGAGGAGTCTTAGATAAACAATTTGAGATATGCAACTTCTAGTCTAGAATTTCAAATTTGCACGTTATAATGTTAAAACGCCACTGACAATATTTGGAAAATTTCATAGATAAGTTGTTGCATAGTGCAGATACTTTTGTGGGTTTACTTACTGGGAGCAGCGGTAATGTGCCGGGTTTACTTACTGGGAGCAGCGGTAATGTGCCGGGTTTACTTACTGGCAGCAGCGGTAATGTGCCGGGTTTACTTACTGGGAGCAGCGGTAATGTGCCGGGTTTAATTACTGGGAGCAGCGGTAATGTGCCGGGTTTACTTACTGGCAGCAGCGGTAATGTGCCGGGTTTACTTACTGGGAGCAGCGGTAATGTGCGGGTTTACTTACTGGGAGCAGCGGTAATGTGCCGGGTTTACTTACTGGGAGCAGCGGTAATGTGCCGGGTTTACTTACTGGGAGCAGCGGTAATGTGCCGGGTTTACTTACTGGGAGCAGCGGTAATGTGCCGGGTTTACTTACTGGGAGCAGCGGTAATGTGCCGGGTTTACTTACTGGGAGCAGCGGTAATGTGCCGGGTTTACTTACTGGGAGCAGCGGTAATGTGCCGGGTTTACTTACTGGGAGCAGCGGTAATGTGCCGGGTTTACTTACTGGGAGCAGCGGTAATGTGCCGGGTTTACTTACTGGGAGCAGCGGTAATGTGCCGGGTTTACTTACTGGCAGCAGCGGTAATGTGCCGGGTTTTACTTACTGGGAGCAGCGGTAATGTGCCGGGTTTAATTACTGGGAGCAGCGGTAATGTGCCGGGTTTACTTACTGGGAGCAGCGGTAATGTGCCGGGTTTACTTACGGGAGCAGCGGTAATGTGCCGGGTTTACTTACTGGGAGCAGCGGTAATGTGCCGGGTTTACTTACTGGGAGCAGCGGTAATGTGCCGGGTTTACTTACTGGGAGCAGCGGTAATGTGCCGGGTTTACTTACTGGGAGCAGCGGTAACGTGCCGGGTTTACTTACTGGGAGCAGCGGTGGTAATGTGCCGGGTTTACTTACTGGGAGCAGCGGTAATGTGCCGGGTTTACTTACTGGGAGCAGCGGTAATGTGCCGGGTTTACTTACTGGGAGCAGCGGTAATGTGCCGGGTTTACTTACTGGGAGCAGCGGTAATGTGCCGGGTTTACTTACTGGGAGCAGCGGTAACGTGCCGGGTTTACTTACTGGGAGCAGCGGTAACGTGCCGGGTTTACTTACTGGGAGCAGCGGTAACGTGCCGGGTTTACTTACTGGGAGCAGCGGTAATGTGCCGGGTTTACTTACTGGGAGCAGCGGTAATGTGCCGGGTTTACTTACTGGGAGCAGCGGTAATGTGCCGGGTTTACTTAGTGGGAGCAGCGGTAACGTGCCGGGTTTACTTACTGGGAGCAGCGGTAATGTGCCGGGTTTACTTACTGGGAGCAGCGGTAATGTGCCGGGTTTACTTACTGGGAGCAGCGGTAATGTGCCGGGTTTACTTACTGGGAGCAGCGGTAATGTGCCGGGTATGAAATATCGTTCGTTCGGAAAATAAGATTCAAGGCACAAACCTCAGACATGTCGACCTTTTATTTTTTATGTTGTTTCTTTCTTGTGTGGGGCACGACGTAGCGTAGTGGTTAAGGCACTGAGCTACAAGCCGGAGGGTCGAGGGTTCAAGTCCCGTCGGGGTCAGGATTTTTAAACTGACCCAAACCCTCTGGCGGCACCATGACCCTGGGGTCGACTCAGCCTCTAACGGAAATGAGTACCAGACGCTTGTTCTGGGGGTAAAGGCGGCCGTCATGCAGGGCTGACAACCCGGCTCACATAAAGTGCCGACTGTCTAGAAAAAGTGGGAGCCTTAACCTCCTACTACCCCAAGGGCCTCCGGACCTGTTGTGGGATCACTTTACTTACTTTTACTTTACTTCTTTCTTGTGTTATGGTCGCATTCCTTCGAAGATTTCTGATTTCGTCACAGACAGCCGAAATTCTCGCCTGCAACTCCTCGTCTGAATCGACAGGAGTCCGATACACCAGGCTCTTAAGGTGTCCCCACACGAAACAAGGTATGATCTGGTGAACATGGAGGCCACGCTACAGGACCGCGTGACCAATCCTATGTGCAGGGAAGACATTATCCAGATGATTCCTTACATTCCGGTCAAAGTGCTCCGCCGTGCTGGATCAACAACTGACATCGGATGTCAAGATGGACTTCTTCCAGGAATACAGGAAGCACGTGTATCAAAAATTGTTCGTACACATGGCCATTTAACCATGGCGGCAGAAGGTAGGGACCAATGATGTAATAGGAGATTATACCAGCCCATATGTTATTGGCGATCCTGTGTTGATAGCATCAATCTACAATGGGAAACGAATGTTCATGTTCCCAAATATGGCTCTTCCTCTGGTTTAGAATAACCCCTTCCTCCTTGTTAAAAATCACTTTTGAAAATAAATCAGATTGTTCAACCAGCCGCTCAGAGACCCAGGTACCGAGATCCGACGTCTAACGGTGTCAAGCCTTCAAAAAAGTGAGTGGGGTGGAGTCCTTCTTCCTACAAGACTTGCCACACGCTGACGTGGTTTGACCCAAGTCACGTGCAATTACTCGTGTACTGGTAAAAGGATTCTCTGGAATTCTGCCGACACTCGAACACCTCTTTTTCGAGATCTAAGTTACGACCAGTACGTCTAGCTCCGGAATCCGGTTTGGAAAGTTGATGAGGAGGATGTGCCTGGATGTCTTTCTCTGTACATTTGTACAGCTGCATGCGCATTTGCCCTTGCCTCACAATAAACATAATGCATAACTGCTAATTCAATGAATTAATAAACGTTAGCCATTCAATGCAAACATTGTTGCTCCTACAAGATTCAAAGATTCAAAGCAAATAGATTGGTATCAGCCGTTAGTATCACGAGCACGCGCATGAGCAGTCGGTGTGAACAGACTAAATTAACAGTGTTTTAAAAATAATTTTTACTTGTGCATTTCATGTAAACAAATCACGCAATTTGTTTAATTAAAAATAAATACTTATGCTTAAACAGAATACCACAAAGTCAATTACGTGACTACTTAGGCAATATCCTTCTCTGAATAAAAAAATAAATTAAAATAATAAAGCCAAAAAGAGAGATTTGAACTCGGTATTATAACATTCAGCGTTAAGCATACTACACACTGAGCTATTACTGCGAACGATGTCTGAACTACCAAACATCTAATAAGTATGATTGCAAGACAGAGCACGAAATACAGATTGTCAGTGGCGCACTGGCTCTTACCGAGAGACAAAATGTCCGTAAAAATATGGCTCAAAATTTTGAAAATGCTGCTATATTTGCAATTAGAACTAGGCTTATCCTACTATAGGAACAGAAGTGGGTATCGTCGGAAAACAAACCATATTCCATAGTTTGCCTCATTGTTGAATAATTACTACAGGCACTTCAGTAGGGGGGAAGTGCAAAAAGGTCATAATAAGTTCAAAATTAGGCTTCACACACTCCATGTTGTGTTATATCAAATTGTTCGTGAACCCTAACTCGCCTCTACAGACACGTGAACGTGGGGCAGTGTAAGCGGGGGAACACCGCGAGTATAATATAATATATTCATTTCCGGGGCCCAATGTGTAAGCAGGGATGACAATTTGTAAAAAAAGATGATAAACATTCCAATGTAAACAACCTCATCAGCTGCATTCCTTCGGAATTTGCTAAAATAATTTTAATAAAACCGCCGATTTACGTTGTGGAAAAACAATGTTGTTCAATAAGAGGTAACTATGTGTTGTTTGACGCAACATGTGCCCTTTTTAATTCGTATTACCCATCTTTTATAATTTCTACCAAACTGTATACAACCAGTTACTGAACTATACCTTAAATACACAAGTACGTTTACAAAATAAATATTAGTTATAACTAACAAGTCGCTTAAATCATACAATTCAAGCGGAGACCACACTGCAGTGTCGTCATAGTTCATTACAGAACATTGACTGCAGATATCTGACAAGAGTTTTTATTAAACTTAATTGCATATTAATAACACAGCACGCGTCGCAAAGCTGTTTACTTCTCACTGTGTTATTGACTTGTAGCTGATTACCTTGACTATTTAACTCATGCCCCAAATGGGAGTCAATGACCAATCACGTTTCAATGATTTCTGTTTTACAACCAATCAGAGTCGTGTTTCACCAAATATTTATCAGTGTTATAATTACCATATTAAAGAAAGCTCCTCCTTACAATATTGCGTTCCTTTGGCAATAAATAGTATGATCTGGTTGCAGTGATAAACAAATGAAGCAGTAGAAGCGTACCTATCGTTTCTCATTTGTTTTCAAACATCGCCGTTTACATTAAATGTATAAGGGCCGGTTTCACCAACATCGGTGAAATTTAGCCTTCACGACGAGTTACATAACCGTGTGAAAAATAACTAAGCGTGTTTGCGTTTCACCACGCCATATAACACCGACGTAAACAAACGGGCGGTTTACCGTTAAATTATTTTGAATCGTATATTTCTCATACCTCATATTCAAGCGGAACAAATTTGTAGGAGGGGAAAGAAATGCTATTGGTTGTTACTTATCGCGTTACCATAGAAACCTAAATAAACACGTTGAACCAACACAAACACGTTCCACAGATCACGTATATTAGTACACGTGGAAAATTTGCCAGAAATAAAGAACATGTCCAACGAAAGATTTTCAAAACTATAATAGAATTAATATAGAAACGTTGAAACTATAGGAAATAAGAAACTATCCATAAAACATGCGTAACGACGAAAAATATTTTTTCTTGATTAGGCCTGTTTTTAAATTAACCTAATGATTGATTTAAAAACACTTTTACATTAATATAATATGGTAGTGTATTATCATCATCATCATCATCATCATTGGAATGCTTTAGTATATTTGGGTTATGTAAAAGTTTTCATGGAACAAGCCATTTTAATGGTATAAGAAGAGCAATTATTATGGTTGGGACCATGTATTACAGTGTTTACAAAGTATCTAATCCATCTCCTGAAAATGTTGCTGCTGTAAACTCTCATTCTTGGAAGAATTATTTAATAACATGCAAAATGATTA
This sequence comes from Diploptera punctata, assembly GCA_030220185.1. Taxonomy (NCBI): domain Eukaryota; kingdom Metazoa; phylum Arthropoda; class Insecta; order Blattodea; family Blaberidae; genus Diploptera; species Diploptera punctata. The sequence continues at coordinate 8,608 of JASPKZ010004213.1, read as the reverse complement.
TGATAATGCAAGCCATGTTATATATATATAAGGTGATTTGGAGCCATTAAGCAACAAATCTGATGAGAGGTCCTTAAAAAAAATTCCAACATTTCTCCCTCTCAATGCATAGAATTGCTAGATTACAAACCTTTGTGCTTCATGGTTATTCAGGTGTAATCATAATATAGGAACGTCCTGTCTGCGGATGAACTTGTGATGGAACAGATTAGTTTAATTTGTAAAACTTGGAGTATCCTTCCTTTGGCCAGCAACCAATCGAAGGGACTATTATTATGCTTTCAAGTCTTATACGAGAATTTCCCTCAAACGCTGGAGGGAAAATTTTCTATAGGATCGTAACAGGCCTTGGCCTAATACTTGGAAGGAAGAAGAAGAAACTTGGAGTAGATCTTGGGAAGCTCAATTTTTTTGGTTGTTCCTGGACCTATTATAAGAACAGTGAGAGTTTTTCTTTTTGTCTTACATATATTCATTATTTTCATTGTTGCACTTTGGAATACTGCAGCCCAGTCTTAACGAATTTCACTAAAAATGTTTGACTTTATCAGACCCATACCCTTGTCACATTCTAGGTATGTAGGTCCACTTATTGGGAATGTGACAAGAACTGACTGCAAATGTGTCTTCTCATGAACAATGTAGTGTAAATATCTAAAGAGCATGTAATTTTTATTTGCCCTCCTGCAGATTCACAGAATATATTTAACTACTAGATTTTTGGGTTAAGGATGTTTGTAATATACTGATTAATAAGAAATGAAGTTACCTTATTGGCTCCTTTCCTACCATGAGTTTCAGAATAAATATAGAAAATGACCTTGTTATCAAACAACTTTTGAATGTTGAAAGAAAAGTAGCTAAATCGTTGCTTGTAATATATGATGTTTGGACAGGGGAGATTTTTCTGAAAATCCATGGAAATAAATTTAGTACTTCTCTTCCATGCTTCCCTCTGGCCGTTATAAATAATCTCAGTTCTTGCTATGTGAACCTTGTTTTCAGTTTCAAGATACATTACCTCTCCAGCCTCATCTCTTCATTTGCAATGGTACTTAACTGAACAGGAGCGACTTCTTATTAGCAGTAAATTCATCACAGATACTATACGAATCGTTTCTGGGGTATCCAAATTAAATGTTGAACTGTGTTATGAAAATGGTTTAATACATTTCAGAAGATATAAAGTTTTCAGAATAATTGTCTTTATACATGTTATACGTGGTTAAAAATACACAGTTCCCCAGGTAAATACAACTTCTGTTTTCTTTATGCTATAATGGCTTTCAGGACCCTTAAATGATGTGTGTTCCATAACCAGTTTTGGACAATTTGGTCTGCCTGTTGGTGTGTTTGCCTTACATATCCTTGCCTATCTCTGCATTAGTATTTATAGATTTTCGGATATTTTCAATTCTCTATTTTGAAATGGCATTTATAAACCTGAAAACTTTTTTACATATATCTTTATTTCATTTGCATAATTTTCATCTGAAATTCTTACCTTGTATCTGAAACTTTACTACGAAGGAGAGCATCATCTTCATTTATTTTGGCCTCCTCTGTTTAATATTGTGGGACCAAACATATATATAAAGTTAATAGTGAGTGGAGAACATATTTTTAATAACTCACCTCATACAATTTCAAATTTATTTGATTTAAGACCATTGGTTTTGAATGAATTTTTCATTCATCTTCAGTTTATTTTCAGTTGTTGATTTCACCAATTCTCTAATTCTGCCATATTTGGTTGGCATTATACATTTTTTTCTAAAGGAATATCAAAATTCATTGATCGATATTTATTCTTTTGAATGAATATTCTTCTCCCAAACTGTTCATTCTAATGGTTTATCCAATTGTTTCAAATTGTGAAATTGAAAAATCAGCAATCGCTGCACATAGTTTATTAGAACATTATAAAATTAATAGAGATGCAAAACTTTTGAAACAATTGGATAAACTATTAGAATTAACAGTTTGGGAGAAGATATTCATTCAAAAGAATAAATATTGATCAATGAATTTTGATATTCCTATAGAAAAAAATTTTATTTCAAAATTTATAAAGCCAACCAAAAGATGGCAGCGTTAGAGGTAACCATGGTGAAATCAACAAACATAGAATTTCAACAGTTGGTGTCATGAAAATAAACTGAAGATGAATGAAAAATTCATTCGAAACCAATGGACTTAAATCAAATAAATTTGAAATTGTATGACGTGAGTTATTAAAAATATGTTCTCCACTCACTATTAATGATATAACCTCATAATGTTTACTTCCCAACATTAATTTTAATATATATAAAGATTGTGCCTCTAACATTGTAAATTTTGAATTTGTTGATTCATTTATTTTGCTGATTTACATCAATACGTTTTAAATATTTTAACCTACAATTACAGGAGTCTCCAGTTTCATGAATCTGAGCTCTCAATTTTTTGTTAGTATCTTTCATCCTGCCAAAAACTCTTTCTCTTCTTACAGCTTTCATAAGATACACAGTTATTGATCATACTCATTCATTTTGAATGTATGTGATTCCAGTTTTCACTTTTCTCGCACAATATTACTAGTAAAACAACATATGAAGCAATACAATGAAAAAATAGTGTACATGTAATTCTCCTCCCAAATAAGACCAATATTGAATAAATCCAGTTCTATTACTCTACACCTGCACTGCAACAGTTAGATTAAAATGACTTGCTTTCCTTTTCCCCTGTTCACTATAGACTTACCTTTTTTTTTCACTATCAAATGGGCCTTGGGTTCGATCCCCAGTCGGGACAGTTTTTCTGGGTTTTTCCTCACCTGTAAGACCCAAACGGTCCCCGAAATCATATGGCCATCGAAATCATTGTATTCATATTCATCTTAGATTAAGCTTGGGATTAGGGACTCTCCTGGTGCACCACTATCATCATCCATCATATCATCGGGGCAATGTAACCCTGGCTTCCAGGCGCCCCAACCTCAGAAGTGGGTTACAAGTATGCCATGCCAGGAGGGAACACCAGGAATGTCGAAGGGCAACCTGGGGCATTTGCAAAAAAAAAAAATCTCAGTGACTAGCCTTACTTTTGCTCCATAATTTTGCCCATATAAAATTCACTGCTCAAGCTATATGAATGTGCCCTTAACTGATTTTTTTTTATCACATTTACTGACTTACCTCTCTTTTTCCCTATAGTCTTCAATTTCCATCACTGCATTTCCTCAAGAAAAGATAGTCTCCAACGTAACATACAGGAATATTAATTAAATTATTTGGAGTCAATATTAATGTTGATTATCTTGAACATGTTTCGCTTATATCATAATCATTGATATGCTATAATCGAAACATGTTCAAGAACAAATCAACATTAATATTGAGTTAAGATGAACAGACTCCAAATAATTTAATTAAAAGAACCTCAAAATATTACTTCCTAAAATAAAACATTAAATACAGGAATATGTTTGAAAATGACTTGAAAACACTAGTGGGTAACACATAGAAGTAATTATTTTGAAATTATATTTTATTTAATATTTTTCAAAATTATACAATAATTCATATAAATAAACTCTTATTATTTACTGCTTCAAATATCTTATAGTTTCTATCAGATACAACAAACTGCAAAACAATAAGACTCAGGAACATTTACACTGGTGTCCAAAAGTTTAGGATAATTTGTAAAACGGAAAATCAAAATGCTTAAAGAGGAGCAAGGAGTAAAAATTATTTATCAAAACGTTTCTCAGTACATTTAGTTTAGTTTACATACTAAATTATAATATCTCTTCAACAATGAAAAAATTAATAGCAATTATAAATGAAAATTGTGAGGTGACCCCAGCAGCTACAGATATTCAAGCGGCTCAACCACGCAAAACCCGTAACAAGGAGAATATATCGGAAAGTAGAAAAACAAGTGAAGAACCACAAAGAGACGACCCAGGGATAAATACAGTCAAACAAGACCAAGGACACTCATCAGAAGTACCTATTGAACAAGGAGCCGACCAACAGGAATCTCAGACAAAGGGAGAAGAGATGTGGACAGAGGTACCTAAGCGCAGGAGAATGAGTAAACAAACACAAGCGATAACGGGAACAAACGACAACAGCACAACTCTACGGAGCGGCCCGAGGTCGGCATGGCTGTATGTTGGGAAGCTACATAAAGACTCCAACAAAAACGAGCTAAAAACATACGTCGAAGAAAAAAGGAATAGAGGTAAGGGAATGCGAAATGATACATGCCGGACAACTTTTCAATTCATATAGACTAGGCATTCCAATGGAAGACCTAGAAGCTGTGAATGACCCACTATTCTGGCCAAGAGGAATTGTGGTGAGAAGATACTCCTTTCGGAGAAATCGCCAGGAAAGAGGCGTTCGTCTCATCTAAGACGCGCCAACAAATAACAGTCATGACTTGGAACGTAGAGGGATTAGGAAGTGTCAAACGTTTAATGCCTATAAACATTCTAACATCAGACATCATCATACTTACTGAAACTTTCAACACATGCGAAACTAGTCTACAAGGCTATTACACATACGAAACACTAGCAACAAAAGGAAACATGGGAAGACCAAGTGAAGGCATTACATGCTTAATCAAACCTCTTCTGTCTCCAGCGCAGCTAATCCATAGCACACCGAACGTGATTGTAATAAACGCCAATAACCTTGTCATAATAGGTGCCTACTTTCAGCCAGAAAGAACGGCACAAGAAATCATAGAAACACTGGGAGAAGCTTTCCAAAAAATAGACAAAAATAAAGCAGTGATACTCGCCGGTGATTTAAATTGCCGTATCGACCAACATAACCATAAATCCGACACAGTAATAAACTATCTAACAAATGTAGGTTTATGCATCACAAACGAACCAGAAGATAAAACCTATATAGGCCATAACGGCACCAGTACTATCGACCTAATCCTACATAATGCACTCATAAATACAACCAACGCCAAAACAATGGAAAATACATCAATAACACCAATCAGGAAGCATATACCTGTCTGCACAAAAATGATGTGGGAAACACGTGCAAAAGAAAACAATTAAAAACCTCTCAAAAACAAAGAAGCGACTAGACACCAACGTCCTAGCAGAAATCGCCGACAAAACAAAAAACCGAGCTCAAAAGGAAATAGAAAACGGAAACATTAACGAAGCCGCCCAAATTTTAGAAAACATAGTCAAGAAATCCCAAATAGTGAATTATGTCTCGGAGAGAAAATCCCAACCATGGTTCGACAGAGAATGTTACGAAGAAAGGAAGGAAGTCCTCAAGTCACTACACAGAGCAAGGACATCCTTAAACTCTGAAGACTTGAAGCTATATAACGGAAAAAGAAGACAATACAAAAAATTGCTGAGAGAAAAAAGGGCGTATCATCTTGAAAAGGAAGCAAAGCAGCTGATCAAATTGGCAATGGACGACCCTTTTACGGCCCTCAAAACAACAAGACCCTACTTTCCGAACATGATACAAATGCAGACTTGGGTAGACCACTTTCGTGATATTCTAAACCAGAACAGAAACGATTTGGCGTTCCCTGCACCTTACAAGCAACACCAAACATTCATAAAAGTTACGGAGCAAGAAATATTAACAGTTATAATGGAAACTAGAAATAAGAAGGCCGCAGGGCCGGACGGAATTGCCAACGAGCACCTGAAACTGGCGGCACCACACCTAGTACAGACATGGACCCAGTTATTCAACAAATGCCTAGAATGCGGGACCATACCAGAAAAATGGAGACACTCAACAATCAAAATCCTTTACAAAGGCAAAGGCCCTACATCATCACCAGATGCTTACAGAGGCATAGCACTGGAAAATTCATTATTCAAAATCTTCTCAAAGATTCTGACGAAGAGGCTATACGACCTTGCAGACAACGCGATCCCAGAGGAACAATTTCGGCTTTAGGAAGGGAAGAGCCACCATACACGCCATAAACAACCTGTTGACAGACATCCAAGAATCACTCAGACACCCCAAAGGTAAACTGTACACAATATTTATCGACTTCACAAAAGCGTTTGATCTACTTGACAGACAGATCATAATGAAGAAGCTCGAAAGGATAAGTGGAGACAACTATTTGTCACGCATCATCAGATTGTATTATGGCAGTAAATAAAGTGACCATAAACGATAACGTAACGACATCGGCTCCTATAATACAAACAAATGGAGTTCTCCAAGGCGACCCAATAAGTCCTCTGCTATTCAACATCACAACTGCAGACATCGCACATGCTTTAAAGATGGCAAACAGTAAAGCTACCATATACATGTACGCAGATGATATGGTCCTATGCGCGACAAAGCACAGAGATCTACAGGAAAGTTTCAACACCCTCATAACATGGACAGAAGAAAACGGGCTCCACATAAATAAAAACAAGACAATGCAGATGGTCTTCAGAAAGGGAGGAAGAGTCTCAACACACGAAATGGTGTACTATGGACAAGATCCACTAAAACAAACAAGTCATTACAAATATCTTGGAGTAACCTTCCAAACAACGGGCACATGTTTCAGCAAACATATAACTGAAAAAGCTATTGCAGCCATAAGAGGCATCAACGACATAAAATACATAAACAGACTGTCACTAGATACAGCAAAACAGCTATTCACCGCAAAGATTATTCCAATACTCGTCTATGGCCTGCAAATAATATGGAAATACCTAAAGAAAAAAGATCTAAAGCAACTTGAAAAAGTAAAAGCCACTTTCCTAAAAAGAGTTCTCGGTGTATCAAAAAATACTCCATCTCGACTTGTATATGAACTGGCACGGGAACCATTTCTAATAGAAGAGCTAAGGATATCGCTACAGCTACCGGCAACAATTCATTATGACGAGCTTCTAGCGGAAAGAGTGAGGAAAAGAAGCGAGATTGATTCGGACTTCTACGCCACAGAAGCAATGATAAATCGAACGTGGGCGAACCCTGACCAACCACAGCGGCATGTACTTACTCGATTCTCTATACATGGCTTTCATCACGAGATATGCAAAAAACCAGGATTTCACCAAGCGGACGAATATTGTGTGTGTTCTCTGTGTGGGATGTAAATGCAGCCAATACCATTTAGAACTGTGTACGAAAAGGACAAAAAGCTTTAACGCTTACAGCAAGAGAGTATTTTAATGCACATTTGTGCGCAATTCTACTTATTATAAATAAAAATTGCATTGTTGCAGTTAAGCCCTGTTCCATAATCTTCATTTTTAAAGAGAGTTATGATATAATCAGATGTAGTGTAAGAACAGATTGCAGTAAAATGGCACAAAGACAAACTCTGGACCCTCTGCTTCGGGGTAGAATTATTGGGCGGCTAGAAACAGGACAGACACAAACTGAGGTCTCCATAGCACTTAATGTGCCACAAAATGTTATATCTAGGTTATGGCGACGGTTCCAAGAGACCGGAGACGTTAGGCGAAGACCAGTGGGAAGTCTTCCAAGAGTTACAAATCCTCAGCAGGATTGATATCTTGCGTTAACTGCAAGAAGAAACCGAACAATGTCTGCCAGACAACTGAGTTCAGAACTGTGTGGGCCGCCTCAGGTATCAGAGTATCCAGACAAACTGTCTATAGAAGACTCAGAGCTGCTGGTCTGTATGCTAGGCGGCCTGTAGTTGTGCGTCCCACTCAACCTTGATAACAAGAGAGCACGTTTTACGGTGGAGTCAGGAACATCGCGACTGGACTCTAAATCAGTGGAGCAGCGTGCTATTTACAGACGAGTCCAAATTCAGCTTGAACTGTGATTCGCATCGCGTGACTATCTGGAGGGAGCAAGGAACTCGTTACAACCCCATGAACCTCGTGGAAAGACATCCATTTGGTGGCGGTGGTCTCCTGGTATGGGGAGGTATAATGATGAATGCACGCACAGAGCTTCACATCTTCGCAGGTGGCACTGTTAATGCTCAGCGGTATAGAGAAGAGATCCTGGAACCTCATGTAAGACTTTTCAGGGGAGCTGTGGTCCAGAATTCATATTCATGGATGACAATGCCCGACCTCACAGGTCACAACTGGTGGATGAGTTTCTTCAGGAGGAAGATATCCAGCGTATGGAGTGCCAGCGAGGTCCTCCGGATATGAATCCTATAGAGCATGCATGGGATGCCTTAGGGAGACAAATTGCATCTCGTCAGCCTCCTCCGAGGACACTTCAGACCTTCACATTGCTCTTCATGAGGAGTGGAATTTGCTGAGCATCGAACCTCCTGCCCCCCCTCATCCTAGCATGCCCCGTCGCTGTGCGTCTTGTGTCGCTGTCCGGGGGTCATCACACCCCATACTAATATTGAACCATTGTGTTACTTTTATGTTCGAATCTGAATGCAGTTTCGTTTGTTGTGAAATGACAAGTAATGACGTATTCAGGCCATCATGCACGAAAGAACAATAAAATACATTTTAAAACTCATGATATATTTGTATATCAGAAATGCAGTTGTAAATTTGATTTCATGTTGTGATAATAGTTATTAAGGAAATATACAACTGTTGGAACGGCAATTCCTCAATTTAAAAAAAATGACGTCCGTAACC